>NQII01000296.1:436592-456939 GCA_002778355.1 Clitarchus hookeri | reverse complement strand
GGGGGGGCAGGGGTGCACTAATATAGAAACACCTGTTAGTTTTCCTCTTTAAGTAGTTCGAGGCCCATTCAACAGATTGGAGCACTATTGAGTTTTTTTTTGTAAGTGGCAACAGCAAAAAAAAAAATGTAGTGGCTGCCGAACTAGTACAGAAGTGTAACCGCGTGTTTTTCTAATGTGAGCTGGTATTACGAACGATGTGTGAATTTCTAATATTTTTTGTCTATAATTTTGATGCGTAACTAACATTTTTCGACGTTTTTTTTAAAAGAGAACGCGTTGTAACTTATACTGGCTTGTGAAAATCGGGAAAGTATACATTATAGAATTCGTACCTCCTGCGACAATATATAATTTATGGCTAAAAATAGGCAACAGCACGGTTTTTTTGCTTTGGACAAAGAATTAGTTAATAAAAGTTAGAGGGTAAGCAGTTTCCAGCCGGCCGAAACAATTTTCCTTGCCGACAATGAATCTTCCTCAAATATGAACAAGCGAGAATTGGGGAAGTCATCCCGTCTATCTGACAAGTGTGCCAAAGTCTTTCATCTCTCGCCTCCTTTCTCAGTGCGGTTCCAAGAGATCCTCGTTCTCTGAGCAGCAAGTCAAGATGAATGGCTCCTGCGATCACATTCCGAGCACCTTCAGATGTCTTATATGCCTTGGTCGTCGCAAGGAGAGCATCTCTTGCATTTTTATATATAGCTTCTTGGTTTTAATGAGATTGTAACTGTTATACGAAACCGTTGACCCACATAATGCTATTCCACAGAATACTTACTCTTTTTATATAATGTTGCCATCGTCTTGAAGCCAAGACCCCAAGACACAGTGGCTGCTCTCATCTTAGTGAATATAATCATTAAGTACCTGACGTGATCACGGAAGCAGAGTTTGCTATCCATGATCACGCCAAGACGTGTTCGGCCAATAGAGTGGAGGAATTGGAGTACCATCAGCCCGTCGCGCGAGATTTTACTCTGTAGTCTACTTGTGCGGAGTGCCAGTTTTAAAACTGAACTCCTGCGATTCACAACAAAACCTAAATTTATGCTGAAGCATTTTTACTGTTGGGAGGTTTGGTATTCACAGTGAACGTCACAATACGACCGTAAGACCTATGTTCGGCTTATCCCGCCTTCAGCAACGAATAGTAATTCATCATTGTATTCTGTCAAAAGTAGCCTACGCATTGATACCACGCGTAGATAGACTAAGATGCTTAAATTTGGTGTAAGTCGGCAAAACATTACAAAAAAAAATTCCCATTCCCGCTGAACAATTCAAACCGTGACTTACCGGCGAGCGACAGCTCAGAAACCTGACAAGTGAAGTTCGCCTATTCTGGAACACCGGAACAAAAAATAGTCGAGTCTTTTACTAATATCCTTAAGAATCCAAGCAATTGGCTGAATCGGGTGCATTTGGCTACACTGGCTCGTCCTCAGTTTTCCCCCGGGAACAGCCTGCACGTACCGCGTACAGCTGAGCTAGGCATACTCTGAAGCAGGGACGACGGAAGGTTTTCGTCATTAGAGGATGAAGGGTAAAGATTTATAAAAAAAAATTGGTTGTCTGTAAAGTCGGTTTACTGACGATAGTTGAACGTGACAACGTCGGTCAGTAGGAGAGAGACGGATGTCGAACGCTGCCGAACGCAAAGGCCGATTGTGCTTCTTTTTCGCTCGTTCCGCGCTCTCGCTTGCACTTCAAGCCTTACATGGAACGCCTCAGAGCGAGGTAACGCCGCATGAGTCATGTTTTTTCGTGCGTGCAGCCGGCTCTATCGAATTATAAGACGTTGTCACGTCAATAATGCCCTGTGATTGGTTGAAGATGATGTGAGCCGGACGGGCAGACGAACGGACAACTGACGAATGCAACGGATTATTGTGAATCCAGCCTTAAGCTTTAGAGTTGAGTGCCTGTAGCACTGCCCCTTCTCGCTTGCACTTCAAGCCTTACATGGAACGCCTCAGAGCGAGGTAACGCCGCATGAGTCATGTTTTTTCGTGCGTGCAGCCGGCTCTATCGAATTATAAGACGTTGTCACGTCAAAAAAACTTTTTGCGTGTTAATTCTTAGTAATAATAAGCATTATATTACTCAAAATTTACGTACAAGTATATGCACTTATTTTTATTTTAACGTGATAACTGATATTGTTAATAAACCAATATCGGATCATACACATTCTAGATACATTGCCCCATTCAATTAAAAGCATTAACATTTTTAAAGAAATCATACTTTGAAGTAATGCTCAAATTTGTCTTTACGTATTAATTTAACAACAAAAGTCATAGTACGGGTTTATTACTCTTTCTGAGAATCTGACCTTTAACAGCACATTATTAAGGGGTCATATGACCATCCTGGCCCCTTGGTTCTGCCGCCCCTGAAATGAAGGCTTTCCACATAACGTGTTACCAAAAACGTTGATGACATAGCCTAGCGACACACATGGTTGAATTAAACTTGCATTGAAGTAGGTACAGTTTTTACAGCCTTCCCTACAACACCCCCACGGGCCTTCGGTGGCCGTGCTCACTCACGTGGCGAGGGGGTCGAAATGGTGATGCCTCGCGCATAACATTCAGCACTACTCAGTTCAGGAACACTGGATAACTATCGAAAGTGGTTAGGGGTTCACAGTAATCCGTGTTTGGCCTTTTCGTGAATAATCGTACGATGGAGAACCCACGCATTAACCTCTTCTACTCAACCAGCATTTTTTTTTCTGACTGGCCGAATTTTGTATGAAAGGAGTACGCATGCCATTTAATTTTCCCGTCCTGCCACCCACCGAAAGTGCAGATAAATCTTGCCTAGTACAATATCTTGCATCGAGGACAATACCTCGAGGCGATTCCTTACCCAGACAATCCTTGGCCTCGTTTATCGTCGAGGACGCGTTCACTTTCCAGTATGACGTAGGACGTCATCTTCACCATGCTATTATAGCGAGGTTGCTGCGCTCACAACACCAACTACAGATACGCAATCCACTTTTCATAACGCTTCGATATTCAATATCGATGCAATATATATCGATACCAAAATACATTGCCATGTATCGCCAATTACGAACCACTGTTAAATTACCATATTATTCTTCACTACAAATACAGACAACCACCTGCATATATGGTCCGCACTGTTATCTCTCAGCCGGTTTCGATTCCTGTTATCAACATTTGAACAATTCTAAGTGGTTAGTAGAATTTCCCTCACCTCTTTACTGCGAAAGGCAGAGACAAACTACCGCATAATCATCCTGAGTGTCTGGCGCACCGCGATTTCTGGCAGGACGACTTTGCTTGGAGTTCCAACCATTCTCTGGACTGTCAACTTTATTACAATTTAATGGTATCTCAAAATCATCAGTTGCCATAATTTGTCAGTGCGCAATCTACTGTCACAGTTTCTTATACTAGAATACTCAGTATTGTACTAAAATCCGAAAAATTGTATTGTGCATGACATATTGTTAGCCCTGGCAGCGACATCACTCATGTCTTGAATTCAATTTCCTCCCCCTCCATATGTAGCGGTTATTACGTACACCACCTTCATGACGACACTTGATGAATAAAACGCATACTAAATAATGTTTTGAATGCAACATGCTCGTATTAAACCCGGATTGAGTAACCTACTCGAGTACGAAACATAATATTTATAATCTTAACTGCAGTGGAATTGACGAATAAAGTTAAGTCAGTTTCAGAACGACATGCCTACAAAATTAGTAAACTTTGGTGAGGGAAAATGGCAGAATTGGACTTTTTCCGTAAATGCATAGTACGAAGTTGAAGAAAGAAAAAGTCGAAAAACAATATCAAGTATAATTTAGGATGTTTTTCATCGTTGATGCAAACATTCTGAAATTCTAGAGCGAAAAAGAATCTGCGTGAAAATGTTTGATCTGTTCTGTGACGTGCTGAAAAAAATTTCTCCTTAATGTGATGATTCTGTCAGCTTTCGGTACGTTCATCTCTAAACACTGGTTAGCGAATGTATTTATTATTTGTTGGCAAGTAAGGACGTTCGTCACTTGCTTGTTTCCTTATCCACTGAGGTTTAGGCTTTGTGTTTAGCTGTAGAGTGGGGCTGGATGAGAAACTGACGAAAGGTGAATGTCATGAAAGAGCTGACACTGCCTTGTACCGCTGGCATTGAGTCAGAGCCGCCTTCCCTACAAGGAGTTGGGAGCCCACTCAGCTCCGATAACACGGCACTGCTGCCTGCTAACTGGCGGCCATGTTTGGAGCGCCTCCGTAATCAGTTTGCATAAGCGCACCCGCCAGTCGCCTGTCCTTCGCCTTGCCTCCCGATATACAACACCAGCGTAGTTGTCGCGTCAACATATCAGAAATGGAAGGAAACTGAAAGAAACGTACGCACGGGATGGGAACTCGTGTAAACGGAAACTAGTTATAAATTATATATAATTTTATTAAATAATTTAACTGTGCAGTCTCCAAATATAAAACAAGAAATTGGGTCTCAACAACACATTTTAAATACGATTAGAATATTATTGTATCAGAATGACATGGGACAGCAGACGCAACATACTGGCGGCGAATGTTAAACTGATACTAAATGTATCTGATACTTCGACAGTTACTCTTTTACAGTGCTTGGCACCGTAGACTAAAGATGATGTAGACCGCCTATCCGTCTTTTGCACATGTACCCAACATTGACCTACCTCAAAAGAACACAGATGTCATTGTCACATACATGGTCAACAGTGATGAAAGTGTTTATTTATATCTGAATTTTTAAATGACGAGCACTACTTTATGAATAAAATACTTTTACCAATTAGAATTTAATAAAGCTACATTACAAATTGGTTAGAAGAGGTATACAAACATCTCAAAACATTTGTTTACACATCAGTTTTCTAACATAACATCCAAACCATTCTGTTTTCGCTAGACGTGTTGACAGAAAAGCAGCTCAATGGTGGGACACGGCGATTGGTTGTGCGCAGCCAGCAAGATCGGTGTACCTCATCTTTGTCTATGCTTAATACAAGTGGGTATCGGATACAAAGTAACAGGTTGATACTCTGTGACCCACATCTACTCGATGTAAACACAGCCTGGAGCATCGACAATAGCAGCTGCTTGTTTTGTGTACGCTGGAAATACGTACTGTAAAATATTTATGCTTGTAACGATTTCAATGTTGTCTGACTGACGTACGATGGATTTTAGACGATATCTGCAAAGATGTTAAATTTTACTTCTCTTCGAAGGATACTCGTTAAGACTGATGAGAGAAAGCGTATATGGCTTCCCAATGTACCCAACTGGATGCAGTTAGGCAAAAAATAACCGACCTACACAACTGTTATTTGTATTTATGTTTACTATGTTTCACGTAGTCCGTACGAGATGGTTTGACGTATGTTATAAAAAACAGAACAAAGCGACAGTTAGTCTTCGCGGTGAAATACAACATTAAAACAAACCCACGTTCAAATAGTAAACAATTTTGGAATGAAAATATATATGGCCTGATTCCTTGATACAAAACATATTTAGGCTTAAGTGCTACTAAAATTTAAGTTAAAGGATAAAACCAGAAGAAATATAATCGTATGCCTATTTAATTATTGAAGAATTTATACGTAGAAAACTCTTTGACATTTAATACCTTGTCAATCACGTGCTGGTTCTTTAGTGGATAACTACGTCCATTAATCCTGAGGCAACTACACACCCGCATCAGCTTAACACTCTTTCGCAAAAGAAAAAAGGCGCATTAGCTCTTTATAATAGTATAGCATATTTGCACACACCTTGCATTACATATTCATTGATGCTAGTTATTGTAGTGCCTAATATTAAACTGCATAGCTCTGAATTCATTGTTCATATTTTTGGGGCATTTAAAAATTTTATTTCAAACTTTTTTAGAGACTCGTTAATGTATACGTAACTAAAAAATAAACTTTGTCATGGGCATAGTGCCTAAACAGTAATGATAAAATGGTTGAACGGTTACCCTAACACTAGACATATATCAGTTAAATCGCCGCCATTTTTTAACGACTGACAAAAGTCAGTAGACCCCCAAGCTACCCCAAACACTAAGATATCACCTTGCTACGAGCAATATCATAGCGAGGCGGTTGATGATTTATGCGTGTAAGCTATGATAAGCGTATACTGCCTAGGTTATCTGCTAGTACATAAATCACACACAATTCTTTCCGTCACACGAGCATACAAGAAGGGCTGCCATCATACTAATTTTCTCGCTGGAGTGGTTCACGATTAAACACTTTCCAAAGAAACCTTCGAAAAAAAATCCCTGCCTCTTACTGAAAATATTATAGCGTGAACGACTGTGCAACTTATATTTTGTTTTATATGTAGTGAAAACTAATGTGTGAGATAATTTTGCTAAATTTCGCATAATCGCAAGTCAACGTATTAATATTATCCCAAGACTGGTATTGTTAACTGAGACTACATACGACAGAAAGATACACAGGCGAGCTTTCAAAAGTGCTGAGTTAACCATAATTAATGATGAGGCAGACCTATCTCGCTGGCTGCGCACAACCAATCTCTGTATCCCAACATTGAACATTCTGTCAATACGGGTCGCAAAAATGGCTGAACTGGATTTGAGGTCATACTGTTAGTAAACAAGTGCTTTGAGATATTTTTATACTTCTTCTAACCAATTTTGTAATGCAGTTTGATTACATTAGAATCGGTAAAAGTATTTTAATAATAGTGCTTGTCATTTAGAAAAGATATAAACAAACGGTTCATCATTGTTGACCATGTGACTTTGACAGTTGTTCCATTTGGGGTAGGTCAATGTCGAGGTACATGCGCAGAAGACGAATCAGCGGTTTACCCTCATCTTTAGTCTAAAGTAGGGAGTTAACCGCGATCCACTCACGGTTAATTCCAACCTTTCTGAAGCCCTGCTAAAGTTCTACTTCCAGAAATTTCTTCCACATCATGCTAACAAAGTTTACAAAATTACAGCAGAGGGCCAGTGCGCCGCATTCGTGCGTACTCAGTGTAATAATATTTTGCGTGAGAACTATTTCTTACTGAGCATTACCAACACATTTATTTCCTCCCTGCCTTTATTCGTATTGGTTATAAATGAAATATTATAATTTATAAATAAAATAGAATAAAAAGTTCAAATTAACCAAAAATAAGGTAATTTTATATAACACAAGTATAAAACGGTTGTAATACATTACATAGCAACCAAAAACGTTATACATGGGGTGTTTTTTGTCTTTTTCGAAGGTTTGATTCAAAAAGTGTGAAGAAACCGTGAATAGACTACAATTAGTTTTCACGATATTTTTAACAGCATAATAGTATCATTTTCTGGAACTTTCTTCTCATGCCCACTACCGCGGCAAACAACATCCCTGAGTATGTCTACATCGCAGAAAGGTTAAGCTGAAAAGGGCAAAATTCATGAGTACATTTAATAAATCAAGTGGTAAGTCAGTCATCACACGGCAAAGGCAACTGAAGCAAATATATATTTTTTTGGATCAACAGAAGACAACGATAACATCCATAAACGCACTCCGCAGTTAACGAATTCTGCACGCCAGTCGACGTGTATTTAGGTGAAAGTAAAGAAAAAGAAATATTACATGGCTTTCTTCTCACGCTAGAATTAGCCGCCAGCCGTCAAACAGTATGTTATAGTGACTGGCAACCCTGGGCCTGGGACTTTATTACGAGAATGCACGGGAATTCCCCAGCATCTAACTGCTGTCTGCGCTTAAGTAGCGGTCGCATGATCGTATTTTATAGCAAACTGAATATGCGAAATCAATTATATATTTCGTATTCGATATCCCCTCCCTTGCATCATTTACGAGAATTCTGAAATCACTGCCTTGTTAAAATGTTTAACGCTCCACGTTAAATGACCTACATGAGATGGGCGGAGATAAAACTTGGGTGGCAGTTGAAATATGAACCTCGCCGATGGTTTGTTACATGTGATAACTTAAGTACGAATTCTCCCAAATACTTCGCCAAGGGCGTGAATAAAAAAAAACCATTTTATTTAGCCTGACTTACGGTAAATAATATATATATATATATATATATATATATTATTTACCGTAAGTTAAGACCGGTAATGCCCAGAAACAGACCAATCCGTTCGTATCGTAACAACATCTCCAGTCCGCACACTGAATGCATGTACTAAGGGTATAAATAAATAAATTTACCTGTTGCCAACACAAAGAACCCTGCTCACTCGGCATTGCGGCGACACTTCTTGGTTGAACCCACATCATTTTTGGTGATAATATTATGTGTGCTAGAATGCAACTCACCACTAATAACTGTCCAGTTTCGTATTTCTACAGGAGACACATGACTGTCACAGGCTTGGAACCAGCTGACGCCTGCAGAAGACCACTTAGTTTCAATATAAGAACAGACGCAGGGAGATGTCCACGACAGTCGGTAATTGTTCGCCCCGGGGCGTGGTCGCAGGGTATCTCGCACGGAAGCATCACCGCCGTCAGTGCATCGCTGACCACGTGGGGCGGCTCGCGGTAACTTCTCGCACGTTCCACTCGCACATTGCGCAACTCTCACGGTCGACTGACACACACTGACTGAACGCCGCTTGTCGCTGCACAGAGCCTCCCCCGCCCGGCCCGGCGACAGGAAGCCGCCTGGTGACGTCACCCGTCAATATGATTCGCGGGGCGCCATCGTCACTCTTACCAACTAAGTGATTTTCCCGCAAGTGCCACACATCCAATTGTTAAAAAATTTCTATCCCGTTCAGCATGAATCTTGCATTTTCATTTGGCAACAAAAAAATTCAGCATTTAGTGTAGGCCTAGGTTTAATGATTCTGGACCGGTTTTACAACGAAATATTAATAACAGAAATTTAAATACAGTGGGTTTGACAGCAAACTGTACAATTTTTCAATATATTATCCACAAGAAATCCATTGAACAATGTCTGCAACCACAAATTAATCATCAAATTCGCCATTAGTATTTCAGTAACTGTTTCACAACGTCACCAGACGCCTGCTACTTTGTTTATAATGGCATTCTGAAGACAGTTTTCATGAGCCTTCACTTTCGTTGCCCCGTAATTCAAAGTAATGTGCTGGTACAACGGATCAAAAAATGGGCGGGTAGATGTGGTTTCACTATCGGACAACTACCCACCTGTTAAAGAGAGAGAGAAGAGAGAGAGNCAAAAAATGGGCGGGTAGATGTGGTTTCACTATCGGACAACTACCCACCTGTTAAAGAGAGAGAGAAGAGAGAGAGTATTGAGGAGAGAGAGAGAGAGTGTGTGTGTTTTGTGATCAGCATTAGTATTTTTTTTCCCAGCATTTGGCTAATTGGAGCGAAACGATGTCAAAATTTTCTGGAAATGCCATTAGACCACATAGGCATTCGTATAGCATGTTTTATTTAAGTGTATTACAGTGATTGGGAGGAGAAAGTAAGGATACTTAATACTTTTAGAATAAAGTGATTGCTACCACTGTTATTCACCCACCAAAATGGTAAAACAACAAGAATTTGTTTAAAAATATAGGAAACTGTAAGATACGAAAGAAAATAAATTCGCACATTTTGTATCAGCAGATGAAGATCAAGATCAATCTCTGAAAATGCAATTAAAATACCATCCCCATCGACAGTCAGAAATAAAATAGGAGTTGCTACTCTCTTATCGCATTAATTGTGCCTTGAGTATTAACTAGAATTATAATACGGATTATTAATTACCATGACCAAATTTACAAAAAGAAAAAAGGTCGCTTTGTACTACATAATCCACTCCGTAGCCCACGCAATATAATGGTGGCCATCCAATACCATGGAGGTAGGCAAAAAGATTGGCTTGTGTTGTGAACGTGTCGCTAGCTCACACATTATGCGAATTCGTTTTTTTTTTATCCTAATGCCTATTATTTTCCCATTTTAAAGGAAGAATAACAACCGTATTAATAACTTCAGGCCACAAGTCTAAAATATATTTTCTGCCTGAATCTTCATATGTAATCACCTCTCAACCTTAGTGACACACGAGAACACGCTGTATTACCAGGTAAAAACAAGCACACTTAAAAGTTCACCATCGGAAATATTGTAAATTCACTGCAAGTATTTGAAATTGACTGGAAGACTTTAGTATTTGCAAGTGGAGACATCAGTATTGTCTGCAACTTCTTACACGCATGTCTCAGATGCGGAGATTGTTTTGCAGTCGACACACAGTACTGAACGGAAGTCACTCTCCCCTCCAGGCGTATGGGAGGCGGACAGGGTACTTCTTGCGCTTGTACGCGCAAGTGAAATAAGTGCCCGACCGTTTGCTGCTGATTTGAATAACTTAAATTTGCAACAGCGATAACAGTTAAAGAAGAACATAAACTGTTTAAGTTCATCACTAGTTTCTGCGATTCTGAGTGCATGTAACAGCCATACTGCTTGCCAGCATTCTCCAGCATCCATCATAATCGTCTATAAAGACCGTTTCCCCGTGAACTAGTAACGAGCCGCCATAATCGCGAACTTGGCGCAACAAGAAATTGTGCTTCAGTTGCCTTCGCTGATTGCCATTTGCGCATCAAGTAACCCTGAGAACGTTTTGCTGTCCAACGCGGTAAGGGGCTTGGTAAATATCCAGGCAGACGATAATTTTAGAAAATCCTGTCCAGAATCCGACAGTCATCAACTCCCTGCTCTCCAAGTACAGAAGTTTCATACTGTTTCCCAGATGCCGATTTTGTTTCCTGAAGGTCTACTAAACAACTAAAGACAGAAAAAAAATTTACGTATTCGTATGATCACATGTAAAAATTTCATTCGTATGGTTGGGCTACTTTCATGGCTAACTACAACTTATATGCCATGATCTGGAGAATCTGAACCAGCAATATGTCCACACATGAAAGGCAGCGTCGAATTACGTGCAATATGGCCAGGACTCTCGCAAAATCAGCAACCAATAAAAATATTATATCGAACTGAATACATGCAGATTTGGTTATCCAAAAGACCATTCAGAACGTCTATGTTCCAAGCCCCTTTCAACCGATATCGTTTGACAAAGAATTAATCTGCCCACTTTATTTATTGAGATGTGCGTGGCATCTCGAGGTAACACGGCCTAATTAAAACACGCATAATTCCGCAAATTGCACATTGCATGCTTTACCACGGACACTCCCCCCCCCCCTCCAGGAAGATAAAATCTAAAGTTCGGTCTGAATCTAAAGCTTAGTAAACACTATTCGCAGTCCTCTGTTTAATTTTTACTGAAAATTACACAAATTGTTCTACGGCCATGTGAACGAAACCCATCATTATTACAACGTTATTTAGTACTTCAAATTCCGAACTATTCGTTTGTTTACTGTATTATGCAAAATATGCTTCATTTTCAAATTACGCATGGCTACAAACCAACACAGTACGTCAACAACTTTTCTGTGGCTAACTTTTACTGCTACTGGCACAACGAAAATTTAAAACTGACTACTACTTATACAATGGACATCACATATACTGTGAAACCTAGATATTCATTTGTGCACAAGTATGATTATATTTATAAGTACGCTCGCGCGTGTGTGTGATAATGTCCAAGTACGAAGTTCTAAAATTTCCGCCTTATACAATGTGTATGCTCGCATAAGCAGGGGAGGGCAATCCATAATCCATGTGAAGTGGTAGCTGTACCTTAAAAGGAGGTGGGTGGGTACCTAATCTGACTCAAATGGCGAAGTTATGTTAGAGACTGTTCACGATAAAGTGAGCACTTTTTAGGCCTAGTTACATTTTTCCTTTCAGCCGTTTTTTTCTTTTAACCAGTTATTTAGTAAATATTGCCATTAAAATAATAAACACAGTGGGTATATTCCACCGCACTCTGAAGTTAAGTTATAAGACTAAAATTAAATATATTTATTGAATATTATCCCAAATTAGAGGGCTTTTAAAAGTGCTCAGTTTACCGTGAACAGGCTATATATAGACTTAATAACACTACAATTTATTATATGGAAACATGTAACGCTGACAGAAAGCGTTATGCAACAGTAATCTGTTGTATATCTATAGAGATGGACAAAAGTATTCGTCCTCTTGCATTTATAATACACTGGAGAGCCAAAAAAAAAAAAAACTGGTATAGTCGTGCGTATGCAAATAACAGAGGTATGGAACCAATCAGAGTAACGCGATGCGGTCGGCAGCGCCTATATAAGACAACAAGCGTCTGGCAAAGTAACTACAATAGATTGGTTACTGCTGCTACAATGGCAGGTTATCAAGATTTCAGTGAGTTTGAACGTGGTGTTATAGTCGGCGCACGAGAGATGGGACATAGCATATCCAAGGCAGCGATAAAATTTGGATTTTCGCGTACGACCATTTCACGAGTGTACCGCGAATATCGGGAATCCGGTAAAACATTACATCTTCGACATCGCTGCGGCCGGAAAAATATCGTGAACGAACAGGACAAACGACGACTGACGAGAATAATTAAACGTGACAGACGTGCAACCCTTTCTCAAATTGGCGCAGATTTCAATGCTGGGGCATCAAGTGCCAGTGTGCGAACTATTCAACGGACCATCATTGATATGGGCTTTCGGAGCCGAAGGCCTACTCTTGTACCGTTGTTGACTGCACGACACAAAGTTTTACGCCTCACCTGGGTCCGCCAACACCGCCATTGAACTGTTGATGACTGGAAACACGTTGCCTGGTCTGACGAGTCTCGTTTCCAATTGTATCGGGCGGATGGACGTGTACGGGTATGGAGATATCCTCATGAATCTATGGGCCCTACATGTCAATAGGCGACTGTTCAAGCTGGTGGAGGCTCTGTCATGGAATGGGGCGTATGCAGTTGATGTGAAATGGGACCCCTGATACTTTTAGATACGACTCTGACAGGTGACAGATACGTAAGCATTCTGTCCGATTACCTGCACCCATTCATATCCATTATGCATTCCAACGGACGTGGACAATTCCAGCAGGACAATGAAACACCCCACACGTCGAGACTTGCTTCCGAGTGGCTCCAGGAACACTCTTCTGACTTTAGACACTTCCATTGGCCACCTAAATTACCAGACATGAACATTATTGAGCATATCTGGGATGCCTTGCAACGTGCTGTTCAGAAGAGATCTCCACCGCCTCGCACTCCTATGGATTTGTGGACTGCCCTGCAGGATTTATGGTGTGAATTGCCTCCTGCATACCTTCAGACATTAGCCGAGTCCATGCCACGTCATCTTGCGTCATTTCTGCGTGCTCGCGGGGGCCCTACACGATATTAGGCAGGTGTACCAGTTTTTTTTTGGCTCTTCAGTGTAATAACGTGTATAATATCCCATGTTCCGCTCATAGATACACAATTATATTACAACAGATGAAAGAATGAACGTTATTCTACGTGTCTACCCGCAACAGTTCCAGAATCAACGGGCAAGTATTCTAAAGTTTCAAATTATGATGTGTCGCTGGGGATGCTTGGACAAAAGTATTCATCCGCTTGACGTTTACAAGTGTGCATGGGCTCTTTCTGCTAACACATATCAGTTCTGTGGCTTCAGTTTAGTTCCGTGGCCAGATAGTGAATGTTCGACCTGCATCAGTGGAACAGTGTCGTGAGATGGGGCGAAAATCGAAGGAAACGTCCGTTGAACAAAAAGGTGATTTATAACAAGACTTAGATCAGAAGGAAAACCTTTTTCTGATGTCGCAAAAATTGTGGGAAGAAGTTGTTCGACCGTCAAAAGTGTTGTATAAATATTTCAAGTACAAACAGTGCTCACCAACAAGGAAAGAAGCGGCCGTCCGCAGAAGATATCACACACGGAGCAAAGGTACGTGGCGAATTCTATTAAAAAGAATCCAAAAACGAGTTCGTCCGACATAACAGCTCAGCTGAACAAATATTTGCAATAACAGGTTACGTCACGGACTGTACGAAGGGTTTTCAATCGTGCAGGGTACTATGCTAGGGTCTCACGAAAAAAAAAAAAACCCTATATTAATAAGACGAACAGGGCTTAACGGCTGCAGTTTGCGAAAGCGTACATGCAGAAGATACTGAATTCTGGGAGAAAGTTTTATTTTCAGATGAAAGTAATTTCAATATTTATAGCAATGATGTTAAAATGTTGGTGTGGCGCAAGCCAAAGACTGAGTTTGAACAAAAGAACTTGCAGATCACAGTTAAACATGGAGGTGGTGGGGTCATGATTTGGAGGTGCATGTCGGCCTCAGGAGTGGGGGAACTGGTGGTCATCGAAGGTAATATGGACAACGTAAGGAAGAGATCAGAAAAACTAGGCATTGTAAATTATTTTCACTGTCAATACGACAATGACACCAAGCATACGGCGAAAACTGTACGTCTGTGGCTGCTTTACAACACTCCACATAGTTTGAAAACACCTCCTCAGTCACCAGATGTTAATCCGATAGAATATCTCTGGAGTGAGTTGGAGAAAAGGCTGGGAAAACACCACATCACCAGCAAACCACAACTGAAAAAGTTACTTCAGAAAGAATGGAACAATATTGGGTCGAATATTACACGGAACCTTGTGCACTCCATGCCAAAAAGGCTTTACAGCAATAATAAACAGGAGGGGTATGCAAACTTAGTATTGAGATCAGTATTAATGGTTTTGTTTTGTAATAGTCAGGGAATGAACGAATATTTATATCCACGCAATAAATATCCCTCAAGGAGACTTCATGCATTATTTTCGTTATATGTATAAAATACATTCATTTTCTACAATCAGAAGGTTTCATTTTTCTACTCCTGACACCTCTGCAGACAATAACTTGATTATTTCCATTGTAGATAGAACATTGATATTTCGCTTACCATTCTCTCTGGACGAATACTTTTGTCCATCACTGCATGTAATTCAGCTACAAACTGCAGTTTCAAACTTGGCGAAGGGACGGATCCAGAGAAGGAAGGGGGTGGGGTCATCACAGGGGACATAAACCCCCATAATCTCTCCCCCACCCTAAAAAAAAATCTCATACCTACGTGGAACTGTTCTGTTTTAAAACTGAAATGTAGTATCAGAATTGTTTAAAATACTGATTTAATTTAATAAATTTAATATTGTTTCATAAAAGCAAAATTAAACAGTGCCCCCCCCCCCTCCAAATCAACCCAAACCGAAAATTTAGATCCGCTCCCGACTAGGAGCGGATCAACATCATTCTCATCGCTGCACTAAGCTGAGTTGTCCGCCACTGGCCTTATTCTGAGAAACGAGCGGAGTTATGATGCGGGGAACCGAGGACAATGTATCAATAGGCTAATAGACCTGCGCGGCGGAAGGTCAGTGGAGCGGCGTGGTGTCAAGGTCGCGAGACGCCATCATTCAGTCTCATGCCCGGCGAGGTGACGTCACTCGGTGACGCGCCGGTCCTCAGTATGAAAGCCTGCCGCCGGCCGGCACTGCTATTCTTGTCATTGCCAAGGTCATTTCGCGGCCGCAGTTCGAAAGCGGCAAGTGCGCCAGTCCGTGCAACCTCGCAGTGTTGCCACTTCCCGCACACTACACAACTGTAAACCCACGAGAAACAAAAATCCCTCCCACATCGAATTCCTAGTGGCTGCAGTATCTAGTGCACCAGGCATTAGCAAAATTCTCATATAAAAATCTGTGTATACAGAGCACATTTTCAGCAATAATATGTGCTGTAACTGCCAAGTTTCGTATGCTTGTTGGATTCTTCGAGCAATCCTTAAAAAAACACCCGTTTATCAGCACACATCATTTGCGAAATCGTCTTTTCGCGACCTTCGTGACCGAAGTAGCTAGGGCGTTATACCTTAGGTCTGCGGTGTTTGGCTTCGAATTCCGTTTTAAGCATGGGTATGGATACCGAATAGTTTCACGTAACGTAAGACATACTTTCACTTAAAAACTTGTCAATGTCTAGCTTTTGCGTGTTACGTGACTCTGTACTCCCTTATTTATGTTGCCAAAGCTGTGTTATCATTGCTTCCCATGGTTTTATTTCTAAGTTTTACCATGTCGTCCTTTTGTCCTGAAATTTAAGCAGAAATAATAATAGAAATTAGGATATCCTGAACTATGCAATGAATGAACTCTAAAATGTAATAATGCTGTCTGTGGTCGTAACGACCTCGACCATAGACGTAGCCAAACTTAACATCACGTTTACCTTGCTAAGAAGCTTACGGTACACAGCACACACAAACGCGTGTAAAATACTGGTTTTTTGACTATCCCATCCTAATTTATTATGAAGAATGAAAATTCACGACGTTTCTCGAGTATTTTCTGTCTGCGGGCTAAATCGAATTACAGTTTGTTATTCTGTGTTTCAAAAAGCCAAACCTTGCATAAAATTCGAAGCTAAATTAGCGAAATACCCGTGGCAGCAGGAACGGATTAAGCCACAAGCGAAACATGCGGCCGCATGGGACGCCCAACTGTGGGGGCGTCATGTCAGCGGCAGCACTAGCGCTTGAACTGCGATGCGGCACGTTTGAAAAACGCGTTTGTCTGTCGAAACTATTAAACGCGTCCCCAATACGTTTACCTTCGAAAAGAAAACATGCCCCATACGAGAACGGAATGCTACTTTGAAGATATAATGCATGCTATAAACACTATTTTGGAGCCGTTCAACATCGTCAGAAATTGCTTTTTGAGGCTGCTGTATTTTAAAACATATTTTCCAGACAAGGGCGAAACTACTGTAAGAGCTTGTATTGCACCTTGCTACATACTTTCAACATATAAAACGACAGAGTTACCGCTTGAAGTCTCATATGTATACGCAGTACGACGAGAACACTGCACGCTGCGCCGGTTCATATAGCCTTACGCGTATCGACGATGGCGCACTTATGTGCGACAGTCGCCCTTATCGATCCCGCACTTCTGAGCCCAAGATGTGAAAATAGCTCCTGCTAGGCGACCGCATTTACTATTTTATCTTGCAATACATAAGAAAAATTATTGCAATTTTACTATTTGATAAGCGCTTTTGACGATGATTATCTTTTACCTCTCCACGGAAGCTCAGAAATTATATTTTATCCCAATGATTAATTTCTGACACATGCATACATTAAGGTTTGTTTAGACATGTATATGTATTTGTATTAAATTTAGAAGAAAAATAAAACAAGCCATTGTTTCTTTTTATATTAATAAATTACCTGAATTCAAACTTCTCCTGAATATTTAAAAGTAATTAAATGTTGTATAATTTCATTTTAAATTGTTATCACAAAATCGTTGTAAGAGTGGGAGAGAGAGAGAGAGAGTTAGAAAAGGGCGATTTGAAATAAGTTGTAGTTCAGGGCAGTGACGTAAGAACTATCTTCACATGAAGCAAAAATGTATTGATCCGTCCCTGCATGGCAGTAGTTTTTCCATCAAACTAAATTGTTTATTTCGGTGCACGCGGTCCCTTTGACCTACATGTATTCATCGTCTGGTATCTTCTAAACTATATAACGAGGTGAGCTATAGGACAGCAAATTTTAACTGGATGATGATTGCCAGGCTTTCCAATTTATAATTGACACGTCGGTCATTAAAATACAATTTTGTAGCTGGCGTTAAGTCGTGCTTCCTCGTGGAAGGTCTTTAGCGCGTTCACCAACGTATGCGACAGCACAGTCTAGCAATATAAACACGTCCTTAGGCGAGATAATTAGTTCTCGAACACACAACGCACAGAGAATACACGTTAATGTCATTCTTATCTATACATTTATGTCCCTTTCACGCCTCTTCCGGTATACTCCGGTATCTTGTTACCAGTAGGCTGTGGGAGCAAGTGTTTACATATGTAGAGACTTTGTTTGGAGGGATGGTAGCATCCAAGAGTATTAATCTAACAGCAGTGCTAATAAATGTACAAACTGTTTGTCTTCACGACACGAATAAAATTTTAATGAGATGTATCCTTGAATAATTGCTTCAACTATTTAGAGACAACTACGACCAGTGTGCAAAATGTTTCAAGTGAACATATTAAACCAGCTTTTACTACGAACAGGACAAAAACACGCACTCGCAAACACCATGACTTCCATACTACCATATTGACGATGTGCATCGAGGTTTGCGGCCTACCTGAAGCTGTTTTCCGGGTTTGAAGTGGAGGGGCGCAGGAGTTATAGGGGCGACACTGTCTCGCACATCAAGTGCGCGATCGCCGCTAAGCACAAGGCTCTGAAGTACGTGCAGTGTTCTCGTCGCACGCGTGTGTGTACCTATAGGACTCTCAGCGGTGACCCTATACTTTATTGGTGGAAAGTCTGCAGGAAAGTTCAATGCAGGGCCCTTGAGTAGTATTGTATGTATCTGACGTGTATATTTCGAGATACGACGCTTTGAAAAAGCCGTTTTTAGCCATTTTGGAGTACTCTGAAATGGCGTTTCTAATGTGCGTGACGTCTTGAAAGCACTCAACACCTCTCGTCTAAAGCGTGTTCGTTTCGCAGATCAGCACATTAGACGCACGTTTAACAGTTTCGCAGAAAAACGTGAATTGATAACACTCTGTAACGCAGTTCAAGCGCCACGTAGGTCACCATGCCCTTTCAGGCATGGTGACCTAAACATTGTACGTCGCACAGGAAGTGGACTTATGATGTGCACTGCACGCAGCAGAAAACATCGACCAATAACGCACGTCCCTCACGTGGTGGCGGACAACATTCCTTGTTTAGACTGTATTCCGTAGTCGAATAAGCAATTGCTGCCTGTAACATCAAACGCAAACATATTTCTAATGATCCCGACAAATGACATACCGTTATACTGGTACTGCTCAGTTACAAATTAAAAAAATGTATGTTGCAATTATTAACATTGTATTTTTATAGTATATGCCTGTAAAAGCTAACCCAGTTTCCCACATCCCCATAAAAAAACTTTCAGATTAATTAAAACAGTCCTTCACTCTCTTTTAAGAATTGTATACCAATCCGGAAAACAACCAACTTTTAAGACCCACTTACCTTAGTTTCAAATTCCAAATATATTCTTTCAGTTTTGTTACGATGCAAAACAAACCGGGATCGGTAAAGTTAACGAATTTGTGCACGTAATGCTGCAAGCAACTACTGACACGTTTTTTTTCCCCCACCTGTATGTTGCTACTGCCAGAGAAATAAAGCAACATTAACTTTTCCCATTAACTCCACTGTGTAGACTAATATTATTATATTAGCTATCAATAATTCTTGTCTTGGAGCAATATATGAAAAATTAATGACCAAATTAAGGGTCTTATGTTCATGTGAGGTTGTCGTTGAAGAAAGTAATTTTTTCACGTGAAACCAAAATTTATATATACTGCAACCCCCCCCCCCCCTCATTTTTTTATTTTTACACTCACTTTTCCTTTTACACGTTTAGGCTCTCATTATACAGCACGGGGGAGGTCGACCTATGCCAATTTCCACAACTGAAAAATGAACCGAACAACATCGACAACGTCCTGGAAGCCACAAAGGCCTACTCACTTTGAAGTCAACATGGGGCTCGCTATGTTAACTTTGCGTTAATTCTGTGTCAAAATGTTTATAAAATTGTAACTGTGTTAACATTGGAGTTAAGAATGGCTCGTCTTTGATAAGTCGTGATGTGCAATTCAACCAAATATGCTGTATCTGGGATTTGGAAATCGTTTGTGTATGTATTTATGTATGTGTATGTATGTACATGTCTGCGTTTATAAACATGCGAACAATTATTATAGTATTAAAAACATTTTCACTGATGTGCCATATCATATATTGCCTAAAACAATGAGTATTTGAGGTCATAGAATTTTTTTAAGTTTGGATTTGAAAAATTGTTAATTTGTTTATCATTCAAACATGCACAAACAGATTAAAACTTTGACTTCAATGACACTTGTTTGATATTTTCAACTGATGCCAAAACACTATATACGAGAACATCCAGAGAGAAGTTGGTAGGAATAAATATAAATACAGACAACGAAAGACAAAAATATCGTTTCTTGAAATGTGTTTGGCCGACTCTACGTTATCTTAACTTTATGGTGAATTTTTTTTCAAATTCTCGCGTGAAAACTATACGTCGGTCTTAGTTAAATGTAAATAGACTGTTGCGCTACCTATACCTTGAGTTTTTGAAAATAAATACAACGCACAGTTAACGCAACTATAGGCTGTTCACGGCAAAGTAAACGCTTATTAAGGCCCATTTTACTTTTTTATTTCAGCCTTTTTTTTATCGTTTAAACGCCTTTTTT
>NQII01000296.1:153318-436378 GCA_002778355.1 Clitarchus hookeri | reverse complement strand
ATACATTGTTCCTCCCTAAATGTAGTATAGGGCACCAAAATGAGAGTAAATGGCCACCCAAACTGTTTTCGTCCACCGGGATGCTTTGATATACTGTATAACATTTCTAATTAATTTTTATAATGTAATTCTGATACCAGTATATCTTCGCCAGTATATCTTCGTTTATAGGTTATAGATTTTTCTATCTCTTGTATACAGCATGTTATTTAGCTTTTGGTCATACCAAAAAGAAGCAAAAATGTCTTAGACGGGCGCCTAAAGACTTGCCTCCTCCCTTAGGAAGCCTAGAGACGCACACCTTCCTAAGTTGAAGATATTTCGTTACCACCACACACACTGGAAAATAGCGAAACATTTTTAGCCAACATATATTCGATAAACTCAGGCTAGTTTATCCTTTTATGATTCGATGATCACGTTTTTTGACTCGACTTAATTCTTTGCACGCCAATCATAAACGTTCTGCTTTAGGGTATTAGAATACTTACTGGCGTAGTGAAATGGGATAATAGCAAATACATGCATGACAGTAAATAGGTATCGAAAGAAAACTGAGGAAGATGTGTATAGTACGTTGAATACTCGGAAACAGTCAACTTTTCTAGTGATAAACAATCACATCTAAATATACCATACTTAGATTTTACTAGTAGTCTGCCGATACGCGAATTGCAATTGAAATGAATTTAGGGACAAAAACCAAACAAATTTTATCGGAGTACTGTTAGCATTTTTTATATACTATATTTTTTTTAGCGTCGGCCCACACTCAACTATTGTGGCTATATACGGGTACTTCAGCTGTCATCTGTTGTGTGTAAGCTCATTACAGTATATAGATAGCACATGGGATAATTAAACGTGTTGATATAAGCATACACAAAAAAACTTATAGCCTAGGTTGATTTTTGGGATGATATACGTAGGCTACAACGTCACTGTAACGCACAACGTGGTCCTGACTGAATCATACGTGCACATTATGTATAGCTTTGGCACAAACTGGCCGAGAAAGAAAATAATAATTCGTGACCTAAGCTGTCTGATTTGATTATCTTCGAAGGCTGACGAGGAGATGGCTCAATATTTAACACACCTTACCGTATTAGAACAAGTTAGATCTCCGGTAAACTTAAACCTTTGTTAACACCGCGCTACCGAGACGCTATTGGGCATATTGCCTGGCGCCATACCACATAATATTTAAGAACACAGAGGTGAAAAAGCCGCTTGTATCGCGAACTCCAGCAGCACACGTCAGCAAAATCGCGTCACCTGCCAGTATCATGGCGCAAAGCCATTAACCAATCAGCGCCTGGTAGCTAACTTGCCAGGAGACATCCCGCCAATTGGGAGTCTTTCGCAGCACGCAATAGCCAATCAGATCAACGACAAACTTTCAGAGCCTCGCGCAACCAATCAGCGAATGGGTATACCAACATCAAAGGAACCATTTTACTTATGTGTACTTATCTATATCAGGAATAGGGTGTCAAATTTCCCATTCTGACTGCGTCTATCATCACCCCACCCATACCCTCTCGAAAAACAGAATGTGCACCGCGCTGCTATTGTATATTTTAGGCAGATGGATCTTGTAAAGTTGTGCACAGAGTCGACAGACTAAGTATCTGCAGCTAAACCACTCTCTACAGCACGTCTGTGTAGACGCTAAAGGGAAATGAGCAAATGTTGAGCAGTTACTGTAATGGTGGCTGCATTTGGCTGTGCCGACCTTAGC
Organism: Clitarchus hookeri; assembly: GCA_002778355.1. Lineage (NCBI taxonomy): Eukaryota > Metazoa > Arthropoda > Insecta > Phasmatodea > Phasmatidae > Clitarchus > Clitarchus hookeri. Next base: position 434,634 of record NQII01000296.1, on the reverse strand, counting down.
GGTAACTTGCACGAGGTCACGGATGACCTCCCCGCAACAAAGGTCTTGTACTGTGACCCTCTTACGTGTCAGGCTGCACACGTTCACCTTCGTGCTCTCGGCCTGTCGCGTCGCCCATTGTCTAGCGACACACGCCAAGCATGCACTGCCGCAGTGACGCTTACACAAAAAATTATGTATGTTAACCAACCCCAGTGGCGTATTTAAGGGAGAGGCACAGGGGGCATGTGCCCTCACACAGACACAATCTTGAAAATAGTTCCAATTCCACATCAAAACATGGGAAAAATTAAACTACACTCATTTGCAAAAACATCATCGCCATTAACGAATTGTACGAGTACAGCGAAGGTTGCCACACAGTATCGTCATAGCTCGGCATGTGTCCCATTTGCGTTTAATGCGGTTTGCTTGCGTGGATGTGCAATTAGGGGGCATGCATGTCCCACCACCATTCATAGCTGCAAGACACCGAATAAGGCCTGCAGTGTGAGCCACAGAGCCAAGTTCAGTGAACACGCAGCATGCCCCGATGGCGCATTCGACAAGTCTTTGCCCAGCTGGATGAGTTTGAGAGAGCACGCATCGTCGGTCTCCGAGAGGCAGGCTGGATGTTTCGGCGCATTGCCCGCCAATTGAACCGTTCTGTCTACACTGTGAGTCGGTTTTGGACGCAGTGGGAACAGGAGGGTACACACACCCGTCGAGAAGGCTCGAGTCGACCCCGGCAGACCATCAGCAGGGAGAATCGTTTCATCGTGCGACAGGCTGTAAACACTCCACAGGCGCCGCTGTGCACCATCCAGGGACATGCCACGCCTGCGTCCACCCGTACCCTATCCAGGTGGTTGGTATCTGTCGTCGCGGAGTCCCTTACGACGTCTACAATTACGATATGAGCATCGCCGAGTACGTGTGACATTCTACCGGAAACGGGCAGCTTGGCAGTTTGCGGACTGGCGGCAAGTAACGTTTAGCGAGCAATCACAGTTCTGTCTGAATAAAGACCGTCGAATTAGAGTCTGGAGATGTCTTGGCCAGCGTCGTGATCCACGCTTCATTGTAAAGCAGCACACCGCTCCAATGAAAGGTTTCATGGTATGGTGTGCCATTTCCTACCATTCCTGCACCCCACTGGTGGTTATTGAAGGAACTCTGATGGGGCGGCGATACGTCCAGGAAATTCTGCAACCATATGCGCTCCTCTTCCTGGTGCTGCTTGACAACCTCCTTTTCCAGCAAGACATTGCCCGGCCTCATACAGCACGGGTATTTCTGGCTGCCTTCGTGATGTCAACATGCTTAAGGTCTCCAGACCTCTCGCCTATCAAGAACGTTTGGGATCAGATTGAACGGCAACTTCGGCCAGCGGCAACTACGACAGATTTGGAGGGTTAGTTGCGTCAGCTGTGGCAGGATCTTACACAGGAGATCATCCGACGTCTGTATGACTTTATGCCCGATCACATCGCCGCCTGTGTCCGTGCAACGGGCGGCCCAATACCATACTAAATGCTTCCTGCATGTGTTGGTCCCCTGCAATAAATGCTTGGTGTGGTACAATTATACACACTACCATGTACTGAGCCTGTACCCGCCTTCAGGGTAATCAATTTTTTTTTCAAATGAGTGTATGAACCAACTTCCCAATTATATATATATATACACACACACGCATTCATTTTTCTCAGAAACTGTTAAAAGGTTTCGCATTAATACGAATATCTTCAGTGAGTTACGAATACACCACTGATCAACTTAAATAGAATAATTATAACTTCTGTTTGACCTTCCTGTTATAGTTAACTTTTAGTTTATTCTAGGGACTAATACGGACTTACATTGTATAAAGTATTGGGGTATTGTTCTCCAAGAAAAGAGACAAGTCGCAATGCATCACTGAAAAATGATGACTTTTTAAAAACCCTATTTCGAACAGTTGTGAGACTATCCTTGTCTTTGGAAACCTCGCGATGATGTTCAGAAACGTTTTCAGCGTTGAAGGAAAAAAATTAAGAAAGTAACTACAGCGATCCTGTGTTCAGTCCGAGCATAGTTAAGTGGGAAAAGTATTTTTGTTATTTCTACTTCAATAAAAAATATTTATACAAATTTAAGTGTTCTTGGTACTATTTTATCACCAGAAAGTGCGGGAAAAGTATAATTTCTAATGTCTCACTGGCAACTATTTGCACGGCTAATACGTTTCCTGCACAACACTTCATTCGCAGTTGCCCCTCTGGACGACCGAAGACCACTTTATAGGTATTGTTTTACATACAGAGGTTGCCAGGTTTAGTTGCTTTTTCATGAGCGATTAATAGCTTGTTTTTGTTTCCACAAGGCAGACGCAGGGCCTTGGACAAATTCAGGGAAATTAACAACTACAGCTACTACGTCCGAACATATGGCACGTCCGTCACGCAGTTTACTTTTTTTTTTTTTTTCATTAAAAAGAAAGTGCGATAGAATTTTTTTTGCACAATAGCCGCGTATATTTTACCTACCAGCGCACTCGGAAACATCAGCCGGGAAAAGTTAACTTTCACTTTGCACAGTAGAGAAAACGTTTTTGTGTGTATGAAACAACAAACACTTCGCTGCGGACCGCTTGCAACTACAATAAATTTACTTGCAGATGCAACATTTCTTCTCCCATGTAAAACTCTTTGCTCACCTAGTAACGAGTATCACACGAATATATGTATATCAAGCCAGACTTTTAATTAGTAGGTCACGTTAAATCGTTATAAATTACGTACATTTTACCAAACAAAAAAACGTAAAAATTCTTACTTTGTTTTTTGCAGGTTTTTGCAAATTCACGTGTAACCCTGGACAAATACGCATGGGACCCCAGTTCCAGATAATTATATTTTTAGGAACCATCCCTGTTTGAGAGGCGAGCGTGGTCAGAAGCAGCAGCTTTAAAAAAAACCCAAAGATTATTCGAGAAGCGTCTTGAAACACTTCTGAACTAGCCGTGCGGCTAAAAATGCGCGAATCAGATTGTAGCGAAACGGACGTGTCTTACTGGCAGCAGAAAGGAGGAAGGGGGCTGTATTTTTACAATGGTTTGGCGGTCGGGAAACGGTGCTGCGCGACTCGACGGGAGACGCGCCACAGGCTGAGCACAGCCAGAGGTTGTATGGCAAACACGTGTGCTATATACAACCTCCTTGTGCACAGCGGGGGTACATGAAGCACACCGCGGTGGCTTTAGCGCTTCCGCGACCACTTTAAACGATCCAAGCGCCTCCATTCTGTCAACTAATAGCGTATGCAGTTTTGACGTGACAACGTCTTAAATTAGGTTGCGGCTGGGAGTCACTTATGAAAAAGTGTAACGCTCGGTAACGTTACGATGAGTCACCGAACGAGAGAGAGGCCCGCCGAATGCCTTGCGTCTCTCTCCCACTCAACTATGATCGGTCTGCCGCGCGCGCAGCACTACGTTGTCACGTAAAATCTTCGCCCGTAAAACCGACTTTACAGGCAACCATTTTTTTAATGCTCCTTGATGGGATAGGATTTGAGGGCACAGTCTTTGACTTTCCTGGCGGTGAAGTAAGATCGACACTGGACAGTCACGAAATGTAAAGGGGGAGAAGGGAGGCTCCTAGAAAAGCTGCCAGACGACGACAGCGTCCAGCACGTTTCCAAATCAATAAATTCTAGAGTGACCCTGCCGGGAATCGTAACCGGGTCACCTTGGCAAGAGGCCGGTGCGCTAACCGTGTGACCGTTGCAATCGCTGTATCAGCACAAGTACACACTAAAACTTCCAAAATGCTAGTAGATATACAAACTGTGTTCTGGGACAGGCACGGTTACTGGGTTTCAGATTAACTGTGCTCTGTTACTTCATTTGGATGGCAGCCATTTTGATGTTTGTTGACCTGAGACTATTGTTCCCTCATTTTAAAGCTCAAAAAGGATATGGAAAGAAAATTATATAAAATGCATAAATTATTTTGAAAATGTATAGAAATATTATTTATATTTAGTAAAGAAAACCAATTGAGATTACTGGTTCCAACCCTTAAGGGGAGCAATTACGGAGGAAACTTGTGATAGCTGATCGCAATAACAATACCAGGCGCTATATAACATAATATTCACATTTACTAAAATTATCTACCGTACTTACCTACACAAGCTGCCATATATTTTCACAATATTTTGCTGTATTTTGCACCAAAAACATTACAAAATATGCATGTATAGGGAGGTGCAAGGGGGTGCAGTTGCTCCCCCTTATGTGAAGGAGTATTTTATACAAGGATAAAAATATGTTAAAGGAGTATCAGTTCCTGTCATCTTAGATTTATCAATTTTTTGACATAAGTTCAATTTTAAGTGTTTAATAAGATTTTTTGCATGACACCACAGATCGTTTCTCAAAATTTATAAAATTGTTGCAGCTATGCTGCCTTTATTAATGTTTGTCTAGTTACTGCTGGCAAAAAATAAGTGATTTTCATTGTAGATAGTTACAGAAATGGGACTAGTAGTCAAGCAATACCAATTTTGAAAAATGTGCAAAGCGATGCCCTTTGCATTGCTTGATTTCTAAAATAAAATAGAAAATCTGTGACGAAGACTGTGATGAAAATTCCATAAATCCAAGAAGGCAGAGACTGATCACAACCTTAAACAATGTAACGTTCGGCACTTGTTACACTGCCGATGTTTACGTTGCCTCGGCTTGCTCAATCAAAGGTAGTAACACGAGACTCAGTACAATTGAACGCCGGTTTATTAAGAAAGAAGTTCCAGAGTATTTTGTTCTATACTTTATTTATCATTTGAATGACACAGTTCACATACAAGTTCCAGTATGCAGAGTACGAACCGTTCACCAATAAATATACAAGTGGAGAACAGCGCCACCGTCGTTTACAGATTATTCATTGCTCACCGATAAATATACAAGTGCAGAACAACGCCACCGTCATTTACAGATTATTCATTGCTCAAAACTTGCATCGCAAGACTAAGTTACAAGACTAAGTTACGAAGGCAGGAGGGATGTTCGTTCCCTCCTGGCACCCTAACGACCTCCCACACAGGCGGAAATAAGTTCATAGAATTTAGTTTAAGTTAAAAAGAAATGATGTGAAAAGAATTAATGGTCGCTGGTGCTTGCCGGTGTGGGTGAAGTTCTTCACGCCTGATGCGTCTTCTCACGCCCGATGCGTCTTCTTCGATGGTTGGTTACTTTTTCTCCTTTAGGCGATAGACACCACCACTAGTATTTATATGCAGGCCTATCGCCCCCTTCTCCTAAGATAAGTGCCTGGCATCCAGCATCTGCTAGCAGCGTCATCCAAAACTGCGCTGTGTCCCGCGCTCTCAACATGTTATCGTACTCGAAACTGCGTCACAGGAAATTAATACTGCGCAGTCAACATAAACGAACTTCGCCGTCAACATCCAGATTAACTAACCTCTCGTACAACAAAAACTTGTGGACACATTAAAACTGTGCCGGGGGAACTAAAACTGTCGACGTATTGAACATCCAGATAAACTAACCTATCGTATAAAATTTGTACGACGCAGCCAGAAAGTTTCTAAATAATGCTGAAGCTTCAAAAACTCCAAAGTTCGAAACGAAAACTGTAAACGGACTCCTGATAAAACGTAAAAAGCAGACGTCCGCCCAATAACCTACAAACGCACACGTCTGCCGGATAAACTATCACGGGAAACGAGCCACCACGGCTTTAAACTTCAGACCCGATAATAATATTATGAAGCTTTCCCAAAGCTTACGAAAAACGAAAGAATTTTACACCCGTGTCCCAAAAAATGATGAATACTGCGTCATTACAACAACAATATTCTGAATGCCAAAATTTTATTATTTTTTCTAAGAAAAGGGAGCAGATGTGGACCCCCTTTCATTGACTAAATACAAACTTATTTAACTATTGTTATAGATAGTTACATTGATGCTCATGGAGAGTTTTTACTGATGCACCTACCTCCACCTTACAAGCAGGCAACCTTTTAAGGCTGTTTTACAAAATCATATTTTTTAATCTCTGTATGCTAATGGAAAATAAAGAGGTAGGTATTTGAAAAATTCATTTTAAATGTACACCGCAGACACCAATTTTGTTAAGAAATAATGTCATACAGGTGTGTCAGGCAACTAAACACAATAATATAATAATTACACTCTGTGGTCATCCACAATTATATAATAATATACCAAACCAAATATATATCATTTGCACAAATTTGTATTTGCAAACTTGCATGTGTATTTGTGCAGTTGCAACAATTATAATAATTTTTTTTCTTCTGATTTTCTAGAAAACATTGCATTTTTTGGAAAAGATAAAATCAATACAACATAATATTTTAGGAGAATTTAATAACATATCTGATGCTGGAACCTACACAATATTATAGCTCCAATAAGTAAGCCATGAAATAAGCACTTCTTTTTTCTGTTTAAATACATGTCAATTTTGCAAAAAAAAAAAAAAAAAAAAAAAACTTTTACAGAGATTTTCTTTAACTGTATATAAAGAAATTCTCAAAAGATATTTGTACAGCAGGATAGACAAAAGTCCAAAGAAAAAATTCTAAACTGCCTCCACATTCATGGTTAGCAGCCAATGGTCAGTTCCCCAGGCATTGTTGGCCTGGGGAACATATTGGTATAAATCTTTCAAAGGAATATTCGCTAACTCTAAGAGTGTATAAATATTATTTTAATAGTTATCAACTAATGTGGTGATAGGAAACAAAGAAAATCACATAGAGATTGAATTTTTAATTTTCTCTGTAGTTTTTTATTTGAATTCTCTAGTTTTTATGCTTAAGGCACTTTGTGTGTATATGCAATAATTGGAGGTAGGAAAAATTAGTGAGTTTATTGACTTGCAGGCTAGACTCACCCAAACAGATATCAATTGCAAAACAGTACAAGTTTTTTTACACCTAGTTGTCCTTAAATGAATCCGTGAATTTTTCAGGTCTCAAGCAATAATACACGTGCACTACAGTAATTATAATTTTAAAATATAATTATTTTGTTTTGTTTGCTTGGTTGTGTTTAAATAAAATTGGTAATATGACAAATGAAGAATTTTTTTGGAATTGATACAAAAAACCAGCAATATTAGTAATTTTTCATTAGTATTACTCTGCCAAATGCCAGCAACTATATACTGTAGTAATATAATTACTATCCAAATGGGTACACCACTTGCATTAGTTCATTTTACTAGAAAATATTACTGGGAAATACCACATTATGTGAACCACACACTATAGTTACACATGTGCACACACACACATAGTGCCCTTTGATTTTTACATCAATAGTCTTTTAAATCACTACAGTTAAGTATAAAGTTACACAAACTAAACAGTTTAGTTGCTTATACTATTTACTTAACTTTTTAATTAAGTGGCAGATAATAAATTTTCTGTAATTTTACTTGGAGAACACCACGCTGTAAAGTCAAAGACCAGTTCTTGATACCTCACCTCTCCAGGCCCCACTTAGCAAGGGTATGCACAAAGTGGTTCAGACCACAGTACAGACAATATCTTTATGACTGCTTTTTTGCATTTCCCTTGTGTTAAATAAATTTAGATACGGGATGTGAGGAGAAGCATTAATACAAGGCATTATTGGGAGAGTCTTTTAATGAGCTCTACACACAACAACACGAGACACGTGACTGAGCGGGAGGTACCTTACCAAACAGGTTATGTTACACAATTCTGATACCTTGTTTGTCAAAATCCATACAGCTGTTTTAAATAACAGTTTAAAATATGGCACTGGTTTATATATTATTTATTGCCAAACACTGTTGTTTGCTTCAGGTCCTGAAAATCTTCTAGAAGAACTTGTTTAATATTTATTTACTCAATAATTCTTATAATAATACTGTATTTATACACCTATTTTCTTTATTTATTAATAATTTATGTATACTTTTTAACATTCATGGTAGGTTTACTTAATATAACAAACTGCATGACATTTAAAGAATACTAATATGTACATTTATTTATTGTTACAAAATCTTTCCAGATCTACAAAGAGATATGCATTTATTTTTGGGTGCTACTGGTAAGTTTTCCCAGTGATACATGACATCGCCAAGGCTCTATACAGTACCAGTACGTGGAAACGTACATGCAGTATTGTACTTATAACTGCTTTGCAGATAACAACTGTCAACACTTGCAACACTGCTGTCGGAACGAAAGTCAGGAAATGCATGTGAAGGACCTTACATTACTCAACTAGAAAGCCACCTACACCTACTTAGTTTGCATATGACTATTCATTTCTGTTCTGTGCATTGGTGTCTTATTTTAATGAGCTTCAGAGATATGTGTTTGTGTGTGTGTCTAATGTCTTTTCAAGCACTTTCTTAAAATATTTCAACTACTACAACATGAAACACAAGCAGAGCAATAGCTGATAGTGTTAGTGCTTAGCATACTGTATAGCTAGCCAGACTCAGCTCCCTAAATCTTTATCAAATTTATACAGTTTCTCCAGAATTTCTCACGTATGTTCCACATGTCAATAAATAATAACAATGACTAAAAACAGTCATGTTCCACAGCCCCCATCTTAATACAACTGACTGTTGTGATGTAGTAGTTCTCACTAAAACTCCTGCTGTTGTTGATTCAAGTTTGGCCATGGGCATCATGTGTTTCGGAGATTAAGTTTCAGGTGCCCATAAATCAGGGGCTACTCTTTGTGTCTGAGGCACACAAACAGGGGACTGCATCGTCTTCTTCACTGTGTTTAGGATTGTTAACCATATTGATCATTTCCTCATCGGTAATCTCCATCTGGAAATCTGCACTGCACCAATCACGAATGTCTTCTGTGTTGATTTGATTTTCAACAGGTAACTCATTGGCCAGTTGAACTAGTTCGTTCACATTCTCCTGTTCTGGCACTTGTTTGGTTTGTCCATCTAAGCCAAATAAATTTTTCCATGACTTTTGAATGGTGGTAGATTTTACCTCATCCCACGCTGAAGCAATCCAGTACGCTACATATTTCATTGCGACTTGCTTTAAGGCTTCCTTGACAGACATTCCATCATCTAATTTTGCAATCAACGTCTGCAGAAGTCTTCAACGGTAAATTCTCTTCACCGTTTCTAGAACTCCTTGGTCTAGAGGTTGAATGAGCGACGTCACATTAGGGGGTAGAAATACAGCTTTAATATCACCACTGCACAGTTCTTGGGCATCTGGGTGAGATGGCGTATTGTCTAATAATAAAATAGCTTTCCTGGGGAGCTTTTTTNCTTTTTTTTCAAAAATGCTTCAGTGACAGGAACAAATTCATTGAAAAACCAGTCACTAAAAATCTTGCTTTCCATCCATGCATTTCTTTGGTTGCGGTACATTGTTGGCAGACAGTTGACTTTTATATTTTTAAAGGCCCTTGGGTTCTTAGACTTTCCAATAAGCAGAGGCTTTAGTTTCAAAGAACCGGAAGTATTGCAGGTAACCAGAATTGTGACTCTCTCTCTCTACTCTTTTTAAATCCACGAGCAGTTTTTTTAGATTTTGCTGCTAAGGTTTTTGAAGGTAGCATTCAAAAGTTAAGACCAATTTCATCTGAGTCAAAGATTTGATTTGAGGTTAATCCTTCCTCAAAAATGATTTCTTCCATTTTTTCTGGAATTCCGCAATTTCAGATGAGTCAGCTGACAGTTTTTCCCCACTAATGTTCAGCTATCTCATGTCNTTTTTTTCTGGAATTCCGCAATTTCAGACGAGTCAGCCGACAATTTTTCCCCACTAATGTTCAGCTGTCTTATGCCATATTTCTTTTTCCACCTGTCCAGCCAACCATCGCTTGCAGTGAATTTTTCATCGCCGTCTTTAAAGTTCTTGTGGAACTCGAGCGCCTTAGCTTGAAGCATTGGCCCACTCACAGAACTACCCATCCCTCAAAGCTGTGAAAACCACAAAAAAAGAGCTTCAGACATCTGCTCGTAGTCGCCCTTCTTCAAAGTCTTTCGACTCAAACCACTGCCACCACTCACACTTTTGTTAACAAAGTATTCAATTTCTTTCCGGTTACGTCTCCAATCCCCAACAGTCACTTCCCCAACTCCCAACTCGGCAGCCACCTTTTTAATTGATTTGCCACTGTCTAACCGTTTTAATGCATTACATTTTGTTTCAAGAGAAACTACAACTCTCTTCTGTTTTCCACTCATAATGAAACACATAAATCAATAAAAGCACATAAAAATCACTAACACGACCACGTTTAGCGCGAGCGCAGAGCCAACTGAGAGCGTCAGGTGACTGTGACAATACGAGGAGTTCCGAGTGAACCCAACGATGAGATGAGGCGGGTGGGTCAGCATTTCCTAGAATTAGTCGCCTTCATATTCGCGCGAAATTACAGCTCAAACTAACAACAGTCAGTAGAGGAGACATCTAATGCTCGACCTAGCAATAGCCAACTCCTCAACTTTGCACGTCAAATGAAGTAACATTGCTTCTCGCCTTAATTGTCCTGCTTTTAAGAGCATTATTTATATTTTTTATCTTCCGATGACTAGCTCGCTTAACCCGGAGGCTCGGTTAACCAGGGCTCGGATAATCGGGAGTCTACTGTACTATGAGACTTTACACAATGATCAAATAGTTTTGCTGGAGAAAAGTTTATAGCAAAGTTCCNCAACTCCTCAACTTTGCACGTCAAATGAAGTAACATTGCTTCTCGCCTTAATTGTCCTGCTTTTAAGAGCATTATTTTTATTTTTTATCTTCCGATGACTAGCTCGCTTAACCCGGAGGCTCGGTTAACCAGGGCTCGGATAATCGGGAGTCTACTGTACTATGAGACTTTACACAATGATCAAATAGTTTTGCTGGAGAAAAGTTTATAGCAAAGTTCCATGCAGGTTTTTATCATAGTTTCATATGTACCTGACTAGCATATTTAGATAGAAGAGCAGTCTCAAAAGGCAGTTTTTAGCTATGCTGAAGAGCTATGAAAATAGAGTTTTTAGTGTGTTATGTCTTGAAAGTAGCATTCTGACATATTTTGAGGCCATGGTCCCTTTGCATATTAAATTAACATCAAACCATAAAATAGCTATAATAATCTTAATGTCATTTTTCGAATTATCAAGGTCCCAACCAACTTCGCAAATTGCTAACGAATTTTTATTATTAATAATAATTATTATTATTTGTACTCTAACTGGGCAGATTAATTCTATATGGTGAGCACATCATAAAAACAACAATACTTCAACATAAGCATTATAATAAAGCTGCCACACAAAAAATGAAATCATTCTGAACACATCTTAACCAGGTGAGAATAAAGTATGTCATATGTTGCATTTTGTGTTCTCTATCACGACTGGCAATGTTGACATATTCCCGTAGTGTCAAAGTTTACATTTACTTTTTATAATTTGCATCAAAAATAAGCTAATTACACGATACAAATGAAACAACAACAATGGATGCTCATGAGTCTGAAAGTAGCAAAGGGCGGGAATATAATTTGGAGTTAACTTCTGGTAATAAAACTGATTGTTTCAAAAATTACATAATGTAACAAATAAATTATATAACATAGATATATAACACGCGTAACAATGTTGCAGTACATTCCCAGCCATGTTGTGACTTTTTGCAGCTAACACAAATGTGTAAAGTTATTCGAAAGAAAATTAAACATGCATCTTACATTCAAGTGCTTATGTAGCATATAGATAGTGATTTGTAAATAACAGTTTGTCACAAGTTAGTCCTTGTTTAAAGGACAGGTTAAGTTTCTATGAAATGTTCATTATGCTAACATCAGTTAATTAAATCACGTTTCCTAATAAGGAACAATGTTGGCATCATAAGATAGATCCCTTGATCTTACAGAAATGCTTACATTTTTCGAGACAAAAATTGCTGGCAACTAAATTATAGATAATGAAGTCTCTACAAAATTTCCCATACCTCAGACCATTTCAAATATACCTGCAATAAACTATTTCACCCCAAATTTTTATAACTCCAATTTTTTTAGAATTTAAAAATTTTATAGCCTACAATTTTCTGTTAATTTTACATCTCCATGCACTAGCAAGTCATTTTTGTCACTATCCTTCCACCGATTAAAAGGTATTTTTCTAATGTTACGTGACTATTAGACTCAGTATGACAAAAAAATTGGAAATGGCCACTTAGTTCATGACAAATATGAAACTGCATGAAATAATATCTGAGCAAGTTGTCTATAATACAGCAGGCCTATCTGATGGACATACAATGATACCGAGGGCACTTAACTATATCAGCTCATGTCTTTAAATCAGGTTTCTAGACTGGAAATTTACATACGTAACATTTACCAAGTGACATAAATGTACTAAAATAATATTTTAAAACTAATTTCATATTGTGTTCAACACACAATTTAGTACATACCATTTCTGATATTTCATTGTGTATTATTTTTAATACTGCTGTCCAATTGTGTTATGTTGTAAAACATTGTTTACATTGACCAAATGCACATGCTCAAATTTAATAAAAAAAATTGCAGTACCTACACAAATGTTTTGATTAAACGAGTTGTTGACTTTTTTTTTTGATTTTGACAAATGATTGAAATGAGGACAGCTTTAGAGACATGTGGTATCTAGCAAATTACCTCATCATTACATTTACCATTCTATTATAAGAATTCCTCCATGTGTTCCCATTAAGCTGATGCCAATTCTAATTCTAGACATCGTGACCTATCCATCCTCTCCCAACACCCAAACACACTAACCGTCCCCACACATGTAACTATTTTTGGTGAAGTGTGATACATACATACATATACACTATTTCAGGCAAATTCATACCTTTTTGACAATGCAAGGTGCACAAAAATAATCATGATAGAAGAAATGTATCCCTCAACAACAACTGTATGTTGTAAATGTGCACTAAGAACAATAACTTAGAGGAAAGCTGTTGAAGTAAGTTTTGTAGAAGATTTCATTTTGTTTATATGAAACGCAGCCTCACAATTCATCTTTACATAACAAAGAATGGTTCCTATTAAGAAAGGAAGATAGTATACAATTTCCATACCAGAAACTAAGTAGTACTATTACTGGAAAATAAATTTTCATTAACATGTAATCAATAAAAGTCTAATAAAGAACTTTCGGTTAATACGAATATTACTTGCATTTAAAACTGACTTTCATCTTCACACAAAAGAAAAATAAAAAAATGGAACTATGAACGCTGATGTGGCAGAAAAACTGGAACAATCTAGATCTTGCAAATCACATAGCAAAAAAATGTGTATACAAAAATGTATGTACAGCGACAGATATCTGTGGAAGCTCAGAGAACTGCATGTGCCATGAGGATGACAAGTTATCATCATTTTAAGAAACTTCCAAGGTGTTTAGGGTTTTTAAATGGGTCATGGTAACTCAGCAAAACAGGCAAAGTTTAGATTTTCACATTTTCCTGATTCAAGCGTGTACCTCAACTGCAAGAATTCCAAAGAAACTTCAAACGTATGACAGCAGAATATGGCCAAGAGTGAGATTTCCATCACAATATGAAAAGAAGACCATCTAAAAATGGGTTTTGAAATTATTTTGTGGCTGGTAAAGGCAATATAGCACATGAGTGAAAAATGTAAAAATATGGTCAATGTTTAACAAAATTTTGGCAATGTGTTCCTAATCTTATAATAAAGAAACTTCTTTCATGAACACTGCTATCAATAATTGTCTTGTTTACCAGCCAAGAGGTACTAAAAATTTCCACTGAATTTCTGGGCAACTATGGCTACCAAATTCACATTGATGTATTGTCTTTTTTATATTTATATGATAAGAAACTCACATATAAAATTTGGTGAAACATTACATACACCCAGTGCATCTATAGAATTTTTGCTATAGTAATGTAGCACACAAGTGTTCTTAGTAAGTGCAGGTGTACCATGTGGGTAAATTGTCTTGAAGGTAATTTCATCAATTATAGACATTCCTGCACCTGTGTCTAGTTCCATCTCAACTCGTTGGCCATAGATTATTACTGTTGTGCATAATTCAGCAGACCCTACCACTGTAACATTCCAAAGATGGTAGACATCTGGTTCAGCGCTGCTCTGAGCCATGACTACTTGTGACTATTGCAAATGTTTGACTGTATTAACATTACCCTTAGACTTCATATCCTTTGCTTTACTTCTACATACCGTCTCAAGGTGGCATATTTTTTTGCAAAAATAACATGCAACATTTTGAAACGACAAACAGACCGACGATGTTGCCCACAACCAGTCCACTTCAACCCTTGACTGTATCTAGGTGTTTACCTTGTCCTGGCCAATACCAGTAGTTTGTAGTACACAATTATTAAGTGGTACTGTTTACCCTAGGTAGTCAGCATTCACAAGGTTCGAAGCAGCCCCACTGATTTTTTGGGTGTGTTGGTATGCTGCCTCTGCAGTAAGGGCTTTTTCCTGTGCCTGGGCAAAAGTCAAAGAAATTTCCGACTATAACCAACGCTGCACAGTCTCGTCTTTCATACCACATACAAATTGATCCCGGAGCGTCAGATCCAGATTACCCCCGAATTTACAACGTTCTGCTAACCGCTGTAACTCCGCAATGTATTCTGCAACACTTTCGTCATCCTTCTGATCACAATGATGGAATCTAAATCTTTGGTAAATTTCCAATGGCCTGGGAGAGAAATTATTTTTTAATAATGATTTCCACATACGGTTTCGTGGCCGGGGTAGCCGGTGAGACTAGTGATCTCACTACTGAATATGTTTAGGCCTGCACACACTAAGCAGTACAGTATGCTTTTTCTCTTCGCCGGTGACATCATTTGCTTGAAAGTAAAACTCAAGACTCTCTGCATATGCTTCCCAACCTTGTGGATTCTTCAAGTCAAATTATTCAATGTTGCCTAACAAAGATGCAATTGTGCTGCTATTGTGATAACTACCGCTCACTTCATTCACGTCGTGAGTAATTCTATCCTCGTCGCCAGTTGTTACAAAAGGTGTGACCCAGTCAGAATATATAACCGGTGTATATACACCCTGGGCTACTAATCTTTCTAGCTAATTTTCAATGGAGGGCATATGGAACTGCACAATATTTCAACCGCAGTGGTGTAACATTTCAACTAATCGCTGCTTCGTCTACTGCACTGAGATGTCAACACACACAGTCTGCCATCCTACTGTCCTTTAGCCATCAACATAACCCACCTGTCATGGTTGCCAACCTCCAACATTCTCCACCAAGATACAATACCTTAAGACATAACAAGTACATTTGCAACGAATAATTTGCAAAAGAGAGGGTAGTTTTAATTTGATCAAAGTATGGTAACTTTGAATGTAAATTGTTATCGACTTCTATAAAATATATCTTCCCAAATATGAAAACAAACTTAAACCTATACAGAAAGTTTTAGTTTAATTAAAAGTAACATTTACGTAAGTCTACATATCAAACAGCATGTTTTAGCAAGAGAAGTTAATGCTAACTGTTAGAAATTTGAAAGAATAATGCAGCAATTAAGCATCCATGTGTGTGTGTCTCTATGAACAAGTATTTAATAATGAGGAGTTCTTCTGTTAACTCTGCTTTAAGATTGTCCAATGCCTATAACTTGCTTCTTTCCATTTTAATAAAAAACCTTCAGTATACATTAATATGTATTTACTGAAATTATGGACACTATATTTTAAGATGTTCTATCAAATACAAACATTGTAAAGAGTCGAATACTCTATATGTTAATTTCAAATAATGTACTTGCAAACATCAGTGTCTGCAGTGATATCAGCTCTCACTTTTCTTTTAACATTTGTGAGTCTGAAACCGTTCAATACTTTTGCAAAAATAAATCATATTTTTATTTGGATAACATAAGTTGTTATCACCTGTTATACCTGTACCTACTGTTAGATATAAATTTCAATTACTTCAAACTGACTACTGTGTGTAAAATGTGTTTACTTCCTTTTTTACTTAAAGCTGGGCTGATCAGAGACATTAAAAAGTGTGTGGGAAATTCCCTTTCAAAATTAACGAGAATGTATGGCTCACCTTATATTATTTCAACATACATGCAATGTATGGATGAAAATATTTCCATGTGTAATGTGACTTCCTGTCCTTAAGGTCACTAACTGTTCTTGTAATACTAATGTTTATGCTAATGCCTAAGTTATGGTAAACCAAGTGGTTGGATGTACATACTATGGTAACAAGATGGAAACTTTAATGCTGTGATTGCAGAAATGTAATAAACTTATTCACCTTTTTGAAAGGCACAGACAAGGTATTGGACATGCTTTTTTTTTTTAATACTTTATGAAATTAACCCAGCACTCTTTATTTAAGAAATTGGAAAGCTGCCTACAACATGCAATAAGTAAAGCTTGCTAATTTGTTCTGAAAATTAAAGTTAATGGAAAGAGTATATATTGTTTCACTTACTTCTTGTAGTTTTCAGTGAGCTGATCGAGTTTCTTTTTCAGTACTTGGGCAGAAGACTCAGAGAAAGCTGTCAGGTAAGTGAGTACAGTTCCAGACAAGAACAGCACTTCTTCATGCTGAGGTTTGAGACCTTCGACATCGCCCACCAGATCCTGCATAAATCAAAGCCAGCAGCACACATTACCAATACTGTACCAATGCATGGATGGCAAACATGTATAGTCTATGTTTATAGATTTTTTAAATTTATTTTTAACTGTTTCTTATCTTGATAATTTAATATTACAAGTTTGTTGGTGTGAGTAACATTTTTTAATTTGTGTTACTTGAGATAGTTTTGAACGCTGTATGTGACTGTCACACTAGCGCTGCAAGTGGTGGTAAATGGCAGTTACGCGTAGTAACGGCAGACGGTTTGTGTCATTCGTTTTTTGTGCTCAAACATTTTGGCACTTGGTGTCGGATTTTAACGGAAAATGAATATTATCTGTGCGTGATAAGAGATACCGCAGCCTTAAAGTAATACTATATACAGCAACATGCTGTTGAGCAGTAAAAAATACATGACTTAGTGGCACCAAGTATATTAACTGCAATAGTTCGGGATGATGGATGTGTGTAGAAATGCAGAGGCTGTGTTTTATTTGTCTAAGAGGACGTCATGTGGCAGCACAGTGAAATTCCAAGTATCACTGCAAGCTCTGTCAAGGTAGCCACCACACACTCCTCCACATTGCAGATAGACACATAAACTTTAGACTCCACCCGCAAGTTCAGACGAGGATGAATCTGAAGCCAGAGACAACAGTGCAGTTGTGATGTGTGCAAGAAAAGGGAGGCAAGTTTACACTCAAGTTTCCACTATTTTACTAAAGACTGCATTAATACTTGTGAAGGATGCGGCAAGACACTTCCAGGTCATTCGTGCATTGCTACGTGGGGCCTCTCAGTCCTCCTTTATCACAGAGGCTTGCGTACAACGACTGAGTCTCAGGTGATATTGGACTGAAGATAACATCGCTGGTGTCGACAATGTTGCAGTTCCAGATAAAAGAGGGGGAGTTTTGTATGAGATGGGTTCTCTTCGGTCACCAGAGCTTCACATCATAAGCAGAGCTCTTATTCTGAAAAAGATAACTAGAGACATGCCTTCTGTACCGATTGCAGTTGGTGGTCTTGAGCATCCAGATCCACAGTTTGCCACACCCAGTGCAATAGACATGTTGCTGTCTGCAGAGATAGTTGCAGAGGTGATGACAGGACCCAAGATCACTGGACAGCCACATGCCTTCCATACCAGGTTTGGATGGATGTTGGCAGGTAATGCACCATGTGCACAGGCTGCCCAGCAAGCGTCATCATTACTGGTATGTACTGATGTTGCCCTGAAAAAATTCTGGGAAATTGAAGACCTACCTAGGAAAACCTTCATGTCTGTTGAAGACCAACAGTTTGAGTAGCACTTCCAGGATACCCACATGCGTGACAGTGAGGGCAGGTATGTGTTGAGACTTCCTTTTGCAACCACAGATGTCACACTTAGTGATTCTTATGGTAGTGCACTTAAGAAACTGCAGGGACTGGAGCGTAGGTTATGCAGGCCACCACAGTTGCTTCAACAATACAAGTAGTTCATGGACGAGTACGAGAACTTGGGGCACATGTCGCAGATTGGAACGTTAACAGTTGGTACCAACGGGAAGGCTGCTGTTTCCTTAACATCAAAGTTGCACAGTCAGCCAGTATATATCATCCCTCATCATGCGGTCTTCAAGGAGGAAAGTGTGTCAACTAAGACCTCAAAGACTAGCGGTGGACCTTGTCTAAACAGTGTGCTCCTGTTGGGGCCTAAATTGCAAAAGAATGTGGGTGAAGTAGTGCTGAACTTCAGGAGATCACAAGTTGATATAACAGCTGATGTATGTAAAATGTACCGCTAGGTCGTAATCAACCCTGTGGATAGGAAGTTCCAGTGGATCCTTTGGCAAAACTCTACTTGTGACCCAGTGAGTATTTTTTAACTCAATACAGTGACATATGGCCTGGCATCTTCACCATTCCAGGCACTCCGAACAATGCAGCAACTGGCAATTGATGAAGGTGCCAAGTATCCCTTGGCTGTTCGCACCTTATTACATGATGTGTTTGTGGATGACATTGTGAATGGGGCAGAGACTGTTTCTGAGGCACTTGAAATGAAGGCTCAGTTAGTGGCACTGCTGGGAGCAGGTGGTTTCCCGCTATACAAGTGGTGTTCCAATCATAGCAATGTAGTAAACAGCACTGACCCAAGTGAAGATACTATAAATTTTGAAAGTGAAGGTGTTAGGAATACACTGGGACCGGTAAAGGATCAGTTCTGCTAGAAGGTAAAAGTGGCAGTGGTACCAACTTCCAAACAAGATATCCCATCTCTGATTGAACGGTTGTATGATCCATGTAGCTGACTAACCCCTGTGGTGACTGCAAGTAAAATAATGCTCCAGGTGCTGTGCACCAGAGGCTTTGGTTGGGATGAGCAAGTAGGAGGGGATGTGTTAAATGATTGGGGCACCTTCAATTCTGCATTACCCTTGTTATCTCTGCTGGTGAGAGTACCAAGACTCATTCCAGTACGAGAATCCAAGGTTCAATTCCATGGGTTTTGTGATGCAAGTGAAAAGGCCTATGCAGCAGTTATGTATGCTCGGTGTGAAAGAGTGAATGGAGAAGTCACCGTTCACTTAGTGATTGCAAAATCCAAGGTAGCTCATTTAAAAACTATGTCAATACCAAAACTTGAGCTCTGTGCAGCACATTTGTTAAACAAGCTGTGGCAACATGTCTTGGAACTCTTCCAACCTAAGATCAAGGATACAGTATTGCATGCTTGTACAGATTTAACAGTTGTGTTAACATGGTTAAGAATGTCACCACACAGGTTGCAAACTTTTGTGGCCAACAGTCACAGAAATTCAGTCAGTAGTGCCTCCAAGTGCATGGAGTCATGTTCCCTCAGAGTGTAACACGGCTGACCCAGCTTCACGTGGATGTCTGCCTGACCAGTTGCTGGGCCAGTCTAATTGGTTCTTGGGTCCTGACTGGCTGCTGCAGCAAGCGGAACACTGGCCATCACACAATCACAATATTCAAAACCCAGGTGAAGTTCCAGAGCTGAAGCACTCATTAGCTGCAGTGTTGGTTACAGGATAGGAAACCCACACCTCAGAAGACCACCTGGGTCTCCTCCAGAATTGCTCATCGCTACGGAAACTGCAGTGTGTTACGGCGTGGGTTCTGCGGGCAAAGGCAGCCTTTCAGAGACAGACAATTTCATGTGAGTCAGGTTTGACATTGGAAGAGCGGAGAAATGCCTTGGTCATTTGGGTTAAAATTGTTCAGTTGTTCTACTTCAAGGATGACTTCACTGATATCAAACTGGGTGAAAGATGCAGCAAGAACATCCAGGCAGTGGCACCGTTTATTGATTTGCAAGGAATTGTCAGGGTGGGCAGCAGGTTGCAGAATGCAGTGATACCTGAAACAGGTAAGCATCCCATCATGTTACTGCGTCAGAGTAAACTTTCAGAGATAATTGTGCTTCACTATCATGTTTGCCACCTACACGCTGGACCACAAACA
The DNA here is from genome assembly GCA_002778355.1 of Clitarchus hookeri. Classification (NCBI taxonomy): domain Eukaryota; kingdom Metazoa; phylum Arthropoda; class Insecta; order Phasmatodea; family Phasmatidae; genus Clitarchus; species Clitarchus hookeri. Next base: position 414,490 of record NQII01000296.1, on the reverse strand, counting down.
ACGTTGTATCTAACTCGTCGATATTATTGGATCATCTCAGTTTGATCACTCATCCGCAAGTTGGTACTTAACTGTGTTGACTGCTTTTGAGCCAAACCTCGGTCAATCAACCGTGTGATGTCTGTGCTACCAAAGGTTAGGTTGAATCAGGTGAGAGCCTTTCGTTTAGTTGGGACTGACTTTGATGGCTCGTTTCGTGCTATGCCAGCCATGAGTAGCAAGAGGACTGCACTAAAGGTGTATCTATGTGTGTTTGTCTGCTTGTCCACCAAGGCACTGCACACTGAAATGGTGACAGATCTGTCAGTGGCAGCATTTCTAGCAGCTCTGAAGCGTATTATTTCCATTAGAGGCCTGCCATCATACATTTACTCGGACAATGGCACCAACATGATGGGGACAAGCAATTATTTAAAAGAGGTTAACCAAGATCTGTTTCAGGGTGCTAACAAGCAGTAGATAGCAGACAGTGCAACTGAACAAGGAATCAAATAGTATTTCAACACACCTGCCAGCCCTCACTTTGGCAGTATCTAGGAAGCCGCTTTAAAAAGTATCAAGCATCTCATGAAGTGAGTTGTAGGCAACCAACTAATGACCTACAAAGAGTTAGCAACACTTCTGGCTCAGATATCTGCAGTACTCAACTCACGACCTCAGGGCCCATTGTCAGCAAGACCAGACGAGTTTGATGTGCTCACTCCAGGACATTTCCTTATTGGGGACCCCCTTGTTGCTGTGCCAGACCACAATCTACTTGAATTGCCTCTTAATCGACTATATAGGTGGCAAATGGTCACTCAGCTTCATCAGAGAATTTGGAAACGATGGAGTCTGGAGTATCTCTACACACTTCAGCAGACAGCAAAGTGGACCAAACCCACTCCAAATGTCAGTGTGGATCACCTGGTCCTTTTGAAGGATCCAACACTGCCCCCGCTGAAGTGGAAAACGACACGAGTGGCTGCAGTACATTCAGGCTCTGATGGTGTGGTTCGAGAGGTTTCACTTTGGACACCCCAAAGGGAGTTTACTCGGCCTGACACCAAGATCTGTCCTTTGCCAGTAGAGTAGAACAGCCGTTGAAAAACTTTAGTGATAAAGAACATTTTTGTTTTGTGTTGTATATGTGTACTTTTTCAGTGGTAGTCTTCTAACAACTATAAAATACTTATTTTCAGTGGGCGGAATGTTGGTGCCAGTAACATCTTTTAATTTGTGCTACTTGAGACAGTTTTGCATGCTCTATGTGACTGTCACACTAGCGCTGTGAGTGGTGGTAAATGGCAGTTACGCAAAGTAATGTAAGTAAGAGGCTACAGAGCAGAGACACTATAAAACACCTTCAACGCGAAGGCAGGTAAAACCAGCAGAAGTGACACACCCCTCACGAGTGAGACTTGTACATACACTAGTGTTCAATTTTTTTACGTGCCCACCAGTAAATTGGCATTCTTCCAAGGGAAAATCTGTTAAATGATTTTTGTACATAAACACAGCCTTCAGCTGACTTGTGTGAGCGGCACGCTGATTACGTAACAAACGAAGGGACGCGAGCATTCACCCGACACCGGACCAATACAGCCTCACAGTTATCTCCCCAAAGGGGTACAACCAATTAGACGTCCGCTCACCCAGCCAGCCAGCGCGCTAGAGAGACAGCGCAACGCCATGCCCACAGCGAAAGTGACATGCCATTTGCCGGAGCCATAGTGCACAAAATACGAGTGCTACAGAAGCCAACCCGACTTTCTTGCGAGTGACAGTATTACATCAATCCCATCTAAATTTTTTTCTACCAGATGAGTCTACGTCGAAACAGAGTGAGTCTACATCGAAATGGAGGGGGGCGATTGACACTTGACGCTCACTGACAATTATTTAAACACGACTTTGCCTCATCTTCACGTGTCATCACTTCACCCCAGGTGGGGTTTGAACCCTGAAACAACTCGCTACCTGAGCCTACTAGCACGCCCCTAAACGCGGGGACACCCATGGACATGTCAGCCAAGTTCATTTCACTTTTGTGTCAGATGTCACGCCAACCCACCACGTGTGATACAAGTCACCCCAAGTGGCCCAGCTAAGCGCCTGAGCTCGTGCAGCCGATGCAACCCCACATGACAGAGATGCCTGCTTTTGTCACGGACCAAGAGATGGCACCCGAGAGTGCAGCTCCGGCTACGGGAGAGGAGCTCACCCCCGTACCTCAGAGAACCCGTGGCCAGGTGGAATATATGTCCGTACACCATCACAGAACGGCAGTTCATTCTCAGCAGCTTGCTCCACCACCTCGTTTGCTGGAGCTCTCTGCCAACTCCTACATCTGCGCGACTTATCAGAAGCTCTTCAAGACTTTCACTAACATCCCCCGAAGAAGTCTTCAACCCCCTTCAACACGCTCTACACTTCTGGTAGTGCCACCCTAGTCCCTTTCTGAAGAACAGCATTGAGTTAGTTAGGGTCAGGTAGTACTATAGCTATCTAACCGCATCTGCTCCTGTCTAGCTTAGACCCATGTCCCCTTCACCTGGTATTCGTAATCTACTTCCGTTTCAGTTCCTGGTTAATTAGGAGGTAGTGAGGGCAACCATGTCTATTCCTCACGGAATAAACACGTTTTCTTTCAAACCTCCAAGTACTGATTCTAGGGTGACTGTGTGTTTTATCCCTCTTAGACGTCAGCCCAACACGGAAAAGCAGGACACCACGTCATTAACAAACCCAATTGCTGAACCTAGAGTAGGACTGTGGGCTTCCTTAACCGGGCGCACGTACATCGCAAACACACCCATTAGATGGTCAACCATACTGAGCCTCTGGTGTGCAGTACAGTAGAGACACAACCACTAGAGACTCAATCCACAAGGCAGCTAGTCAACCAGCCCAGTCAATTCACTCCATCCACCGCACTGAACTGTCGCCGGAAGGAGTGATAGACTAGTTCTGGAGCTCTGCCCACCTTTGGACCACACCCACATCGTTGTCGGACATCCAGGGTAAACCCATCGCTCTAACCACGGTGCTGAACTGTCCCTGGTTGGAGTAATCAGGTACAACTCTGGTTGGCTCGGCCTCAGCTTGGCTATACACCTAGCTAGGGATCATCATCGCCTGCTCTTTCTTCGTGGGGCTGACTTAAGTACCTACCTTTATGCCATACACTCATAGGAGTGGTGCGAAGTGGCACGCTAGGAAGGTCTTCAAATCCAACGGGAGCTATAAACCAGCTCCAACTGCACTTTGCAGCATAATCTCCCGGGAGACCACCGGCCAGCCGCATCCGGTCGTCACCGACTTCCGTCAGGGACGTCCCGTGCCACTGGGGATAGCGAACCCGTGGTTCTAGAGCACCAGGACCAGCAGCCCTCCGCGGGCACCCTTCAGCACCGCTAGTCACAGCACCAACCATTCCGCCCAAGGAAAGGGCACGAGTTCCGGCCAACCTCAGCAGCAACAACGACCAAGTCAGGAGCTACCTCGGGCCATGCCCTATACAGGTAAACCAGTGGCTGTGTGCCAATCAGTAATACGAAGGACAGTCATCAAGCCCACAGATGGCTTTGTGCCATGCCGTGAAGCCACTCACCCTAGCCTATACACCGGCCGAGGTCCGGTTAGCAGCCAGTAAAGGCAAACAAGCATACCACCCATGTCTCTGACCGACACACAAATCTTGCCAGACTGTGACGTCGTCGTCAGTCACCCAACATCACGCATCCAGTCCATCAAAATATGTCGCTAAGCTGCTCATGCATAAATAAATGAAAAAATTATTGATTTTGCTGTAGAATATTTTATTACTGCAATGGACATAAGTTGATTAAGATCCTCAGTTTATTCACTTGAAAATGTTATTTGAAAAGTTGCAGCTTTCTTGCTTGCAAACAGAAATAATATGTTATAATGCTCACAAAAATTATCTATACCTATTATGGTCTTAGTTTGATTTGCGAGCATAATATGTTTGTAATATTACTACAATTTTTCTGTCAAATACATTCATATGGTCACAGTATATTTGCAACATTATCCGTATTGTAATTTAATATCACAAACCTTGAAATTGTATTCTAATCAAAAGACTGAACTTGCCTTTGCAACTCTCACATCCGTTTTGCTGAATGCACCTACATCTAGAGTTGTGTGGCTATGTGTGAACTTATTAAAAGCATGACATAAAAGTGTGGAGCATTGTTATAGACAGCGAATTTGGTTTAACATCTTTAATAATAGGTTATAATAATTTTGGTTCTTATGCAATAGCAGTTTGGACGTTATAGCATATATATGATACTGGAACTGTTAGGAATTTGGAGAAATTGTTAAACAGTACATTTTCATTCATGATATTAATAATAAAGTATTTTGTGATTAAAAGTGGAGTAAGTGCATCAAAAAAGCTAGATCCGATAGTTTACAGTTAATACATGCAATGAGGCTATTTATAAATTAACCGTGGTACCAAGTGTGCATGGATGACAATATATCACATTAACATAAATATTATTTTCCACAAAAATGATACCATCGCTAAACTATGTGTGGTTTTAATAAATAAATATCATTTATTTTCATTCTGTAGCTGGAGTGGGAGGGGAGGTACGAAAAACAAAATTGCTAGTCGGACTCACAAAGGCTAAGTGATTACATGCCCAATCAAAATTATTAGCAAGCAGAATCACTGCACATAGAAATATGTTACGTAAAAAAAAAAAATATATATATATATATTTATAGCATGCAAAAAATATAATACTCTAGGAACTTGTTAGTTTGTATTTTACAAGTGAAAAAGATTAATTTCATGGGGGGGCGTGGCTTTTGAAGCGAGCCACGCATGCTGGCCAACAGATGGCAGCACAGTCACATATTCTGTTACTGTATCACATAAGTATATATCACATCCTATAAGTAATCTTTTCATCTCGTACAAGCTCAAAACGACTCAGGTTTGAAGTATATTGCACCAAATTAATGTAGCAGTGAATTAAAATAATATTTAAATAGCAACTCCTCTTGTTTTCACTCAATAAGACACTGAAAATGGATTAATGAACACTAAAAATTACAATACGCCGCGCACCTCAAACTGATTACTGCTCGCTAAAAAGTAGGTACGTGGTACTCAAGCTTTTTTTGTGTTGACGAGACCCATTTATAGTTGTGCAATATGATTTTATACTTAGAAGTCTGGATATTAAAATAATATTTATAGATTTTGGTTCTCCGGTTTTCTTGCAAGCGATTGAAAATGAATGCAGCACTTGCTAAAAGTTACGTCACTCACTTTTTAAACATTTTTTTTTCAGCGATGAGAGGTCATTTATACTCCTGGGACATAATTTCTTACTTAACATGTCTACATTTTTAATTAAATTTAAACATAATTTAATTTTGTTTTTATGCCAGAAGTGATTAAATATGGACGGAATTTTCTCTGTAAAACTTACCACAGCTTAAAGTTGTTTAACATTTTTGATGAGAAGGGGAGGGTAAATACCCTTATTGCCTTATTGGATATCATTTTATTCAGATAATGTCTGCCTATTACACAATATCAATATTTCATTTAAAAATGTGTTTGTTTTATGCCAGGACAATTAATCACAAACTTTAAGCAAAATGCAATTCAAACTTAATTTTTTAATGGTCAAAATTGGTTATTTTTGTATTTTGGACAACAGCGATCTTACAAAGGTATTCTTGGGAACCATGAACTCTCGTAAAATAGGGGTTCTACTGTATTCAAAATGGAGAAACAGAGATGAGGCGCATTAATCATTTGTGTAGTTCACACAAGAGAAAGTCACATTCCTCCAAAATGACTGCTGTAGGTGAGATTGATTAAAGGGAGTTGCATCACCACAAGTAAGGGCTGCACCTAGTATATCCAGCACAGAGCCTAAGTTCATGTTCCTCAAGGACCAAATTACAACCTATCAGACAGACATTCAGTATGCGTCTAGTTCACATACAGGCAATCACGCCTCTATTAGTGAAATGGTTGCCAAATACATGCGACCACTAGCACACAATCCTGCACTGCTGACCTTGCTGTTTCTAAACAAAGAGACTAGAACTGGGCTGATGCCGAATACTGATCACGATGACCGGCAGATTATGACGTTTTTGCTGTTTGTTATCGGTTTCTTGTATGCCAATATTTTTCACAGATTAGTGCTTGTTTACATAACCTATTTCACATCTAAAACAAAATTAACTGTATTGAAAAAACACATACGCGCATATTTTTTGGATGGCAAAAAAAATATTTTTCCTTTATGTTACACTAACCTTTAGTTTTTTAAAAGCAAGTTTCGGTCATAAAACTTTTTAATGCGAGCTTATGATACCGTAAATAATACGCCAATACCATTGATATATTTTTGTGGCTGTACATGATGAGGAATCAGCATAGTAAAACGTAAATTCTTTCTTGTCATGAAATACAACTGGCCCATCAGACGTATGAACATGTTACTATTTTAATTTCACGTCGCATTGTAAACAATGGCGCCATATTTGATTGGTGGTGAAAATTCAAAGCACTGGTAGCCAAAAGCAAATTTATCACAAATGTTGCCAATTTCATGCAAAACTTCATGGAATTAAATAAAATAAATTATTTTCAAAGGCCTAGTATCAACAAGATTAACAACTTAAGAGTATAAAATAACGACATACTTTTATTTATTACATTTATAAGCAACACACAAATTGCTACAGCGACGGCACTGGATAAAGCCAGTATTGCGTCGGCAATGTATAATAGTTGTGATTACTTTGACTGTGAATCAATTGTGTAACAACATGAGTGTAGTCGCAATGACATATTGATTCTATCAGTTTTACATATAACAAACACTGAGATTGTCGACACTGGTACAATACTTCCTCCTGTGTGCTTGCCAGCAATCAGAAAGTATAGTCATAAATGAATAAGTTTGAAAGTTTATTTTATAAGAGTATGTTTTCTTCACAGTGAAAACATTTTATAACAAAAATGTCTAAGAAAAGCAGTGTTGTGGGAACCTATTATAGTGTAATTGTGGGCAATGAATCGAAAGTCAAATGCAACTTTTATTAGTCCGAAATTTTAATGTGATTCTTATTTAAATATGCATCCTACAAGCAAATATGAAGATTTTTTTTTGCCATTTTTGAAATTATCATTTACATAATTCAAAATTTATTGAATATAGAATGTTTTTTTATGTTGTATATGAGTGTTTTTTGCTTAAAAAAACTAAGGTTTATTGAATGTAAAATAACCTATTTTGTTGGATAGGTGTATTTTTGTTCCATTAGACTTATTACGTAGACCTATGTCTGTTTTCTTACCCATTTTGTGCTGATTTAAATACATATGAGTACTTAAAGAATTAATGAATGTATGTTGCTTTATTATCATCATCATCATCATCTTTGTTACTTCAGTACATCTATATAAAAATATTAGAGGTTTGTGTATATCTGAAAATAATTATACATTTTTTTTATAAATAGTAAACATCTGGCTAATTTAGTTATAACACCTGATACTTTTTTAGTAATTCAGAACTTATTCAATAACTAAAAGCACTGATAGGCCAAAAAAAAATCCGCAAGATTGGCAACAAACGTTTGGTATCGGCAGAATCGGCAAAAGTGGTGATCTGCCCAGCTCTAAAAGTGACTCATGTTATGCATGAGATTGATGCTGCTCATTGTAGGAGCAGCACTGCTTATTATGAGGTAGGCATTATATTATCAAAGTACACTGCATCTATTTCTTAGAAAGCCACATTTTGTGTTAATGTATACAATACCTCCAGCATCTGTTTAACTTCTGCAAGTTGCTTCTTTGATCGGACAGTCATGTCAATGTGTCGTGCTTTCTCCTCATAACCAGACACGAGTAATTCAAATGACTGCCACTTTGATTCAAATTCCTGTAAAAATAAAATAAATAAATTATGACAGCTATTAAATATACCAACCGTGTTACAATATGTGCAACTCACTCACAGGCAAGCACATCAGAAAAACTATGTCAGTTTTATGACATTTCTTCTAGTATATTACCTGTCTCATTTTTCCCAGAGACAGACGTTCATCAACTAACCCATAAGGAGACTGGAACTTAACTAGTGGCATTATTTCTCGTAATTATCATTGTTCAAAGACAACTATAGTAATAGGAAAATAATGCAATTGTAAATTTAAAAATTGTAAGTAGACATATTTAAGTCCAGTTAGTCAATTGTGGCTAATCATGGTGTTAAAAAATATTTTCACAGATTGTTTCAAGTAAGTTTGATCAAAGCAACTATGAAAATTGGGCACCACTTACCTCCCAGTGCTGTGCAAGCTTGGTCAAGGTTTCCCGTCGCTGCTCGAGCCCAGACACCAGGTCCGCCCACTCCTGAGTCACCTCAGCACACTGCCGCTCTATCTCCTGCCTGCTGGCTGGATTTGCCTGCCGCATGATGTCTGCAGCACGCTCTGCCAGGAGGTCCAGCTCTGACTGTTGGTTCTGGAATACACACAAACACCACATATCAATCTCTACGAAGGCTACTGAACTAAGGACTGACTTAGGCTAAGGCAAAGAAAACCTTTTTACAATATACATACAGTTCCTACTGGTAAATTAACACATTCATATGGCAATACAAGCAGATGAATCCAGAAGTGATGCAATGATGACATTTTCAGAAAAATGTAGACCATGCTAATGGTTTTAAAACCACTGTGAAAATTCAACATTTATCTGTAGTAAGTACAGAATCTTGGCAACTAAAGATCAGCCAATTTGCCACAATCCTCCCACTGGCTGGTACCAGTAACCAATGATGGCTGTTCACTTCTCCCTGGTTCAAATTGTCCAACTGGCCTCTGCAAGTCATGAAAATGTTGTTCAGTTAAACTTGACGAGTAACGGTTGGGGCAGAGTTGGAACATATCACATGCACACAAGGATTCTTAAAGTGTCAGGTCAGGGACACAGAGGAAAATCAACTCTACTAAGGTGGAGTTGGAACAATGCTGCGCTTGGCTTTAATCAGTCCCGTATACAGGGTTGGATGGGTAGCCCGTCAGCAAGGTATGTAGTCATCAGTGTAGCTGAGAGTACTCCGGGCGGCTGAGGTTGTGGCCGTTGTTGGTTTACCTTGTCCGGGCCGTACCCAGGGTTGACTGATGACTGGCAGCTGGTATCAATGTCCGAGGCCCTGTTCTAGGGCAGCCGGCGGTGTGGTGGGTATTGAGGTGGTTCACGGAGGTACTCGGGCCATCTGGTTGCTGGAGGCAGTAGCTGGCATCAGCGGTTATCGGGTGACATTGGCGATGCCCAAGGCCACAGGCATGCCCAGTCACACTTCAGACGACGATGGGGATGTGGTTCTCCGACGGTCTTCTGGGGCGGCTCAAACAGGGGTCTAGGGGTGACTGTGGGGTGAGGTCCCAGTTAGTCTTCAGCTACACCTCCCCTCTGCAACCAGCTCAGACCACCTGTAGATTGCTGGGGCCTCACCCCACAGTCACCCCTAGACCACTGTTTGAGCCGCCCCAGAAGACCGCCGGACAGCCACACCCTGTCGTCGTCCGACTGCGCCTGGGTCTCCCTGTGGCCTTGGGCATCGCCAACGTCGCTCAAGTACTGATGACACCAGATACTGCCTCCAGCAACCAGATGGCCCAAGTACCTCAGAGGACTACCTAGACGTCCACCACACAGCCGGCCGCCCTAAGATGGGGCCCCAAACATCAACACCAGCTGCCCGTCGTCAGTCGACACCAGGTATGGCCCGGACAAGGTAAGCCAACACTAGCCACAACCTTAGCTGTCTGAAGGGCTCTCAGCTACACTGACACTATATACCTTGCCGACGGGCTACCCATCCAACCCTGTATACGGGACTGATCAAAGCCAAGCACAGCATTGTTCCAACTCCACCTCAGTAGAGTTGACGTTCCCCTGTGTCACTGACCCGACATCTTAAGAACCCTTGTGCACATGTGATGTATTCCAACTCTGCTCTAACCGTCATGCTTCAAGTGTTTTTTGTGGCGCCCAACATGGGGCCATGCATCTTATTGGTTGGTAAATAAGATAGAGCCAGGGCAACGCTACCTGGACAAAGAGAGAGGAAAGCTAGGAGATACCCCGCGTAACAAAACCAGACTTCGGGGAGTAGTAAAACACCCAGTGGGACTTAATTTATTACCAGAGAGCCTGTCTTGAGTCGAACCATAACTTCGCAGAGCAAGACGAAACCTCCACGAATATGGAAGGAACTGACGGTCCCAGAGACAACAGATATCACGTGACCACATGAAACGGTACAGGTCAGCATGTCATCCACTGCGCACACTGTCAAAACCGTTTCCATTACGAGTGTCTGGGATGGAATGATGAACCCAGATTTATCGAAAAGCTCGAATATTGCTGCGATAAGTGCCAGATGTGCCAGGTAATGTCTTGTGACTGGATCACGTGTACAGGTAGGGGATAAACACCGTGAGGTGCACGACGTGTGCGCAAACCTTCCACTACCTGTAAATAGGATGGCCCAACAAATACTTTACACGCCCATGGCTAGTATACAGGTGCGAGGTATGTTGAACTGAAGAATACCGTCCGAATAACCCAGGTCCACATCAGAGCATTGTATCCACATGGAATTCAGATGGACCCCAACTACCGGAATTTGCTGGCCGACCCCAAGAGGATCTAATAGCGAAACACAAGTCTGCTTGTCTCCAGAGCCGACCGGGGTTCGATACTACATTTGGGTGGTCGTGTCGCTGCACGTGATGAGTGGAGTAAAAAAAAATATATACCCAGTACATGTCACACGTCAAACTTCATGGTATTAATATTGGATTGCTCATTAAAATTCAGTCACATGTTGAAACTAGATTTTGTTGAATAAATAGATGAAAGGCTCAGGCGTTTATTTTCATCCATTTGTGTTTTACAATAATAAAGATTGTACAGAACTGCATATGTTAACACACAACTGGTTTTTCAGAATACATGTAAGACAATATTTGATTTTCTCCTGAGAAGAAAACATCTTAATTAAGAGCATCTGAGAAATAGGTATACTAGACCAAAGGTAATTTTGGCATAACAGCGGTCTCATGCCACACAGCGCCAATGCCTACCTACAGCTGTAGTACCATATAACAAAGGACTTTGAAAAATTATAATATTTTCTCATTTCTAGTGCGACGTAAAAAAAAATATTCTAAATGTACCTTTTGTTAGCAGTAGCAGTTGTAAATGGAAAATGGTTAACAAACATGGCCAGTCTAGAACCTATTATTTTTAATATGCAACCTTTTATTTCCTTATCTATCAATCCTAAGATCTGTAGGTTTCAATTAACTTAATTAATAATTTTACAACAAGAGAGTGTGATTCAATGAATGTACAGAGTGACAGATATGCAAGGAAGAAAAGATCAGTATTATTATATGTTGAAAATATTTGTATGGAATTAAGTTACAATTATGAATTTCTTTATCAAAGACTTGCTTCACAAAATGATTTTTTTTCATAATCATACTAAAGTTGGTATTCCAACAAAAAGAAAAATACTGCAGGTGTGCGAAGACAAACCACAAAGGTTAAATTCCATGTAAAAATTGTTTGTAGTGTCAGTTTTCATTACAAAAATCAAACAATGGTAGAAAAATTATAATGGAGAAGAATTATATTGCAACTGCATGATTAAAACTCATATATAACATGCACATTGTTTGAAAGTCTAAGAACAAAATTCTTATATATTATGTGAGTAAACCAAAACTATACAAAAAAATTTATAATGCAAGATTTTGTTGAAAACTGTCTTCCTATTCATAAAAAAAAGGGTTGTTTGATTGTACGTTATTTTGGGTCAGACAAAACCGGTTTTATTCCCGAATACAAATGGGTACCGATTCAAATCAAAATCCAATACCTCCAGTGAATAACATAGTGAAATTGATGTAGATCCATTCAAGAATTAGTCTATAAACTTGTTAGACTGTTTACATGAGGGTTCACTAGTTATTAACAAAAATTCTTACATCCACCTTCACGACACAAATCACTAACCTGTTTTCCCCCTTGTGGAAAAAAATTTCTTAACTGTGAAAACAACAAAACAGAAGCAAAACAGTAGGAATTAAATTTTTTAGCAAATGAAATTAAACACACTGTGGTTTGTCTAGCTCTTTATCGCTGTCAGTATAACACTAGCTGATTTACGGCATGGTGAGAATAGGTTGCTAGACTGCTAATTACATTTTTTTAAAATAGAAAGAAAACACAATTACTCACAGGATGGTACTTATGGGTAGACAGTCACAAACAAAAGTCGGAAAAATACATTTTGAACACGAATGCATGGTCACAACGTTTTGCTGGCAAGCTTTTTCACACGACGGGTGGAAGTTAAAGTTACAAGTAATAAAAATGTAAAAATATTAAGAAAAACTGCTGAATGTACTGCTGACAGAATTTCAGAAGAAAACTAGGTATTTACAGTTAAGAATACATTAAAGTTGCGAGCAAAGATTTTTATTGGATGTGGTGGCATTTTTGAAAATATTGTTTATACCTATCTCTTCAAGATATTGAAACTAACAGCACAAATTCAAAGATTGAGATGACACCATATAGTAAAGGACTACTTGAACTGTGATTGTTTGTATAAATTCTGTACTAGATGCAAATATTAAATAAAATAAAATTATTGCATATATGTATTTACTTGACATTGCCAATTGGGCTTAACTAGCTCGTGAGAACCTTTTGATATATGCACCCCCAAAATACAGTACACAGTTCCTCTAAAACACATTTGTTATGTGCTTTATTGACATGAGTTTGCATTGAATGTACATACGTATTACATTTTATGTTTTGCATTATAAATAATACATATTATAATAAATCTTTCATTGCTATATTATATGAAGAGATGAATGTGGCAATGCAGATCCATGCTTCTCTGAGACTGGCAGACCTTAAGTGGCCAAAATATTTTATGTGGATGAAAGATCCTTGTGGTAACTCTTGAAGCACACTGAAATTTTAACTTTAGCACCACAATCATTTTGCTTTATCGTATATTGCCTACTTACTTATGTGCCTTCCACCAGTCAAGATTCCACTACACAGTTATATAAAAGTTGGTATCAGAGAATATGAGCAAGTCTTTGCTGTTGGGAATCACAAAGCTGGGGGTGTGGAGGAAAATGCTAGGCACTGGGGAGGAGAGGGGTTTTCAGAGTGTTGCAAATTTTATTTCTTCAACCTCATCTCAAATCACCTTAGAAAAATTTATTTTAAGTTAACCGTCTCAAGCAATGACAATAGTTATTTTTTTTTGCCAATTTTATAAAGAAAAAATATGCAAACTGTTTTGATTAGTTTAAGAAAAATGGTTGGAAAGTGGTTAAAAATTTTAAAAATGAAATAGAAACATAAATATGTTGTATTGTGGACAATACCATAAATATATTGAAAGAACCTGTAATACTTGGCTGGACTTGCTGCCCACTACTGAATAATTTAACTTAGCAATTTATTATTTTGAATCATCACATTAAAATAAATTTACTATACCATATATAAATTATTAATTCTCAGAAATAACATAACTACGTTGAAAATCCTCTTGCACGCTTCAGTTTCACTCAAGAATCAGCATATAAATAATCTTATTTAATGTCAATACCAAGCACATAAAAATAGCCAGCACATCAAAGACATCATCTTATTATTTTACGTAGATTCAACTTAATGATTCCCTGGCCCTTGTTCATCTTGTATAAGTCTGTACAGATAGCACTAAGTGACAAATATTTTCATAAGTAAAAATTAAACTAATCTAACTATACCTGTAGCAGTAACTGGATATTCATATCCCAATGAGTTGAAATCCCAGAGTCTTAGCCCACTCTGCCGCAATACAGTGAAACTAACCTGAATGTCGTTAAGTGCATGGGTAATCTTCTGGGTGTTGAAATGTAGTCCTGCCAAGGAATTGACGGGCTCATCAGAGAAGTGGGTGCGTGCCAGCACTGCACGCACACGTTCCAGAGCGAGACAGTAGTCACGCCAGAGCTCTATGTCCTGCTCAAGCTGTGCACGGCGGGACTTGGCAGAGTTCAAAGTATTCTTAAGCATTTGGTTGAGCTGTTGCTGCTCGACGCTAAGCTCCTCTTGCTCCGGCCCCGTCAGCGATGGCCAGATGCAGTCAGCCGCCTGTTGGATTTGCTGGCTCACCAGCTCCTTCATGGCCGGCTCGCTGCTGAAGAAAATCTGCAACCAGTGGCTGGGACTTAGTAAGTTCTTTTACTCTATTCCTTTCCAATATAAAATAAACTTTTTTTATGTACCTGTGAAGTGGGAAATAACTTTATATTTTTTTCTGAAACTAGACCTCAGCATCATTATGGCCACCAGGCAGGACTAATACAAGATCTTATAAAAAATTTTGTATTAATTTTAAGTAATTGCTCTTTTAGCTAGTTGAGTGCTGAAGTACGTCCAAATCTCTGATTTTTTTATAAGAATTTCTAGTAATGCTGGGTTGAGATTATCATTAATAACAGGTTTATGTTCATTCCTTTATGCCTGTACATAAGTAATGTATAAGTGAAAACCCTTTAGTTTTGAAATATAAAAAAAAAATTATAGCATGATAAAAAAAATAATGGATGTGAGCTGAAGCATCAAATTTTAAAAGTTTTGTCGGCCATGTGAAATAGGGTTGCCATCCCCATATGTGTACATCCCCATATTGTACGGGATTTCCTGTATCCTGGGGCNAAATAATGGATGTGAGCTGAAGCATCAAATTTTAAAAGTTTTGTCGGCCATGTGAAATAGGGTTGCCATCCCCATATTGTACGGGATTTCCCGTATCCTGGGGGNTACGGGATTTCCTGTATCCTGGGGCTGAAATGATTATCCAATATGGACATAAGAGGGAACGTTATGTATCCTTAAAAAATAAACTGAATGTTAATAAACACAGCATCAGTAATTTACCACTTCCACTTTTATATGTACATTTACTCTGATGCTCAAACCCAATTACCACACACAGTTGTACAATTGAAGCAAACAGGCAGCAACCGTCAACACGTGTGTGTTGATATTATCCGTTTTAAAGCCTATTAAATGAGAAAATTACATCACACTGAATGATTACTATAGTTGCAACTAATATTTTGTTGTTTATCTTCATAAAAAAAAGATTGATGTGCAATACTGACTTTTGCACATTACAGATAGTATATAAAACAATGTTTTTTTATAACAATTTTCTTTGATCATTTCATTGGGGTCAGATGTGTGTAGAGTTGTCGGAAGTGTCCCTGTTCCTAAAGTTAAATCTGAAAAAAGTAAGTAATTCTAACGTGTAATCAAAGCTTGTGGAATTATATTTGTGAAACTGTGCACCAGATTATCCGTAAAACGATAAAAATTGACAGTTTTTTTAAAAGTGGAAGTGGAAGTAGTGTTGAAAGACCAGAAACTTCAACAACATGCACTGACACAATACAATCTGGAAAAGATAAAATGGATTTGAACTCTGCGGCCCAACAATAACAGTCATCTATTGAACCATCTACTTTTGAAAAAAACGGATATTCATGTTTTTGACGTAAAGGCGGTAGAGGAATCATCAATAAGTATAACAATTGAAGATGCATATCACAATCAGATGTTAAGTAATGACCAAGTGCAAACAACAGTAAATCTAAACAAAGATCCAGCTTTATGGGAAATCAACGATACCTTAAGGGAGATTATCGCAAGGTACGGCTTCGATCAAAACAAGTCTTGTGACTTCTCTAAAAGTGAAAAAATATATGCTGATCAGCGTTGTTTCTTGCCAGTGAGTATCTTCCAAAGAAAAATGAAAAATAATGAAGTGAATGACCGAAATTGGCTGGTTTATTCTGAAAGTAAAAGATCTGTATATTGCAGGCCCTGTTTGGCATTCGGTCCATTGGAGAATAAGGCTCAGTTTGAGAACAAAGGATTTAATGACTGGAAAAATGCAGAACACCGAGTAGCTCAGCATGAAAACTATNAATAAGACTCAGTTTGAGAACAAAGGATTTAATGACTGGAAAAATGCAGAACACCGAGTAGCTCAGCATGAAAACTATGTGCATCATAAATCTAGTATCCTTAGTTTGAAAGTTAGAAGTGAGATTGATGGCCGACTCGATAATTTACTGCATGTCCAGATTGATGAAGAAATTACTTATTGGAGAAACGTTCTGAAGGGGGTTGTTGCCATAGTGAAGCGACAGTGTTCAAGAGGCCTCGCCTTCAGAGGAAAAAATGAAAAGTTCGGTGATTCGCATAATGGAAATTATTGTACGTATGATTTTGGAACAGTTAGCTGAATTAGATCCTTTTTTTTAGCTGGTCATATTGAACAATTTGGGAATCAAGGATCTGGAAGTACCAGTAACTTATCAAAGACCGTTTTCGATGAGTTTATTCTCTTGATTGGTCATAAAGTCTTAAAACACATTGGAGATGAGATAAGAAGGGCGAAATATTTTTCCCTAATCATTGATTCAACATCAGATATAGCACATGTGGACCAACTTACCCTCATCATTAGATACGTTTTGGAAACAGGCGAACCGTGTGAAAGATTTCTCAAGTTTTTGCCCTCAGTGGGACATAAAGCTGAAGAAATGTTTTCTGCCATTATTTTGGAACTCAAAACACTGGGCATAAATATTGAAGACTGTCGTGGACAATCATATGATAATGCTGCGAACATGTCTGGTGTGTACAATGGCTTACATGCTCAAATTCAAAGCCAAGCACCTTTTGCCTTTTTCGTTCTTTGCTCTGCCTTCTCTTTAAATTTAGTGGCAACTGCGGCTGCTTAATCTTGCACAGAAACTTGTCGCTTCTTCATGTTGCTTCAAGAAATCCAAGTTTTTTTTGTAAGTTCGACACAGCGCTGGCAAAATTTAATGACTGAAATCAGGAAAGAGAAAACGCTAAAGAGAGTAAATCTGACACGTTGGTCAGCTAGAGAGGACGCATGTAGAAGTTTGAGAGATTGTTGGCACAAAATCCTTAAAACTTTGGAATCAATCAAGGATGATTGTACCGAAAAGCCTGTAACGCAAAACAAAGCGACGGGAATACTTTTGAATTTAGAAAAACTGGAAATGGCGGTAATGGTTGTTGTGTGGAATGTTTTTTTTGGAAAGAATAAACAAAGTGAATCTTTAAATTCAGGCTTCTACCGTAGATTTGATCACTGTTGCCGATCTTTACAAATCTCTTTGCAAGTTTTTCGTAGCTGAACGAGAAAATTTTAAGTATTTCGAACAAAAGGCGATGGAATTAAGCGTGTCGAAGCAGTATACAAAAGACATGGAAAAAAAGACAACTGAAAGGAAAAAAAATTATGATGAAACACCCGATGAAGAAATGAGAATGACTGCGAGTGATACTTTGAGTGTTAACACATTTCTCGTCCTCATTGATAGACTCGTATCTGAATTAGAAAAACGGCAGGAGGCCTACAACAGGTTCAATGAAAAGTTTTCATTTCTGACCAAAATGAGTGAATTGTCATCATCAACCCTTACAGAAAAAGCCCTTTTCTTGGAAGAAATGAATCCTAATGGTTTAGAGACTGACTTAGTTCAAGAATGCATACATTTTCAATGCCACCTTTCTTCTGAAAGAATTTTGGTAAGACCAGATTCTGGATCATTGAAAAGTCTATCTTCGTTCCTGCGAAAACAGAATTTGCAAAACGTTTATCCAAACTTGGATATAGCAGTTCGCATGGCTCTATGCACGCCAGCGACAAATTGTTCGGGTGAGAGAAGCTTTTCTTGCTTAAAAAGGATGAAAAATTATCTAAGATCTACCTTAAGCCAAGAAAAGCTAAACGCCTTAGTTCCTTTGTGCATAGAGTCAGAACTAATGAACAAGATTTCATACAACGATATAATTGATGATTTTGCCAATAGAAAATTTTGCAAAAAGGTATTGTAAAACTTTCATAACTTATTAATTGAATTTCATTGACATCATCAGCCGGATTGTTACCAGATAATTGAATATATTGTTTTTAAACTGTAAGTAAGCGCAATAAAAATTATTTAATAACGTTTACCAAATGTACATTATTGTGTAAGTAGTATTGAGGCAAACCTTACCCCGTCTTATTAGTAGAACATGATTGAGCTTTTATTAGCTCAGAAATATACCCAAAAACTATTTCTTGCGCAATCTTAACTAAATCGTTGGATAGTAAAAAATAATCTAGAAACTGACACATTGATCCCCTAGTTCACAATCATACTAATTACGGGAAAAAGGTGGTGTAATTAGGACGATAGTGCACAAATCATAAAGTTACAATTTCATTGACAAAAAAATTGTAATTAATATGATTGTGAACTACGGTATCCAATTGTAGAGGTCGGTAGGGGCGGCAAAATTTGAATAGCCTAC
Organism: Clitarchus hookeri; assembly: GCA_002778355.1. NCBI lineage: Eukaryota > Metazoa > Arthropoda > Insecta > Phasmatodea > Phasmatidae > Clitarchus > Clitarchus hookeri. The sequence continues at coordinate 395,985 of NQII01000296.1, read as the reverse complement.
TGGTGGCAAATGTGTAAATCCACCACTGCCTCTTCATGTCCTACACCAAATAATGAGGTAGAGGAAGGAAAACTGTAACCATCACTGCTGCTGATGCTAGACCAGCAGCAGGGAGTCCTCTAGGTGCCAGGGATGTGTAAACCTGCCTAGACAGAGGGGGCAGGAGCCTTCTCTCCACAACCACCTACGGACCAGACAGCCCTCTTCAGGATGCCAGTGTAGGAGAGTACATCGGAGCCAATCCCTATGACCACAATCATTAAGGTTTCTGCCCCAGTGTCACCCCTACTGCCCATGCCACCAAAGTGACATTGCATCGCCAGCACCCCAAATGCTATCTGCCGGACCTCATGAGTTCTGCACTCTGACACTACCACTCCATCAAGTGCAAGTAACAACTGCCTTCACCCCAGCGAAGGCTTCAACATAGGCAACCCTTAACCTGCCACCTGAACCTAAATAGTGACTCCCACCTACCATGAAATGACACACCTAATAAGGAATTAACAACCAATGAATGCCAGGAAACGACACCTGTGACCACAGAAGAACAAAAGAAAGGCCCCTCTGGATCACAGATCCTGTACTCCAGGGAAATGAACCAGCAACCTTGTAGTGACAGAGAACTGAATCTCCAGTGGGGCAACCTGACATTTTTCGTTTAATGATTCATTGCTTTGCCCTTAACCATACAGCTCTTAGTTGGACAAAGGGGTGGTTTGTGATTCTTAATTGCAGTCCACCCATTCACTCATGGTCAGTGCTGCCTATGGCCTTTTATATGCCCAGCAGCTACATGTTCTTAACCAACATAATCCTCACTGGTATCAAAAAGAGTATCCAGTCTGCATATCTCTATTAAGATTGTCCCTCAGACAACCTGAGTTTATGGTAACTGGAATTGTCTAATATCCCAAGCTTACATCATTACATTATGCAGAAATATTAGATCTGCAACAAATGGTGATTATTCTGGCAACTTGTTCCTCTGCCCATGTTCATTTTACATGGCTCATATAAATTTCAAGCAGCAATAAGTTTGATAGTAAAATGAACCAGAAGTCTGTGAATGTTAGCACCTGCTCAAACACCTGGCAGCTAAAGAATATAGGGTTTTGAGGGGAACAAACAGAGGCTACTATTTTCCTGAGCCTCCACTGAAGACTACAGTATATAGAGTGGTTTCCATTACCATAAATCATAATCCAATCACAAACAGTGACCAAAATACTGAGTTACAAAGCCCTCATATAGACTTGACATCAGTCACACTTTGCTCCAGCTAAGGAAACCCTACTAGTTGGGTCTATGAGCCCAGAACTTAGAGGAGTGCTAAATGCTCATTTGCTATGTGAAATTCTGAGATGCACCATGGTGTCTAATGAAATAAATGTTGTGTAAGAAATGAGGTTGGCAATGGTAACTGGAAGTTTTGTTGTCTGTGGCTGGAGCCAGTATGGCTAACTCGTGTGTTGCACCTATGTTAAGGCTTGAATAAAGCATGTACAAAAAAAGCATAGTGGCAGTGGGGCAGCTTATATAAATCCATGCAATCGTTAAGATCATGTACAGTTTTCTGTGAGTACAGCAGTGAGATTTCAGCGATAGATGAATGCCTCTACAAGATTCAGCCATGTGGAAGTATCTAGCCTCAAACCACTGAACGCTTTAAATTTCACTTCGCCTGCACTTTGGAAGCAGTGCTTCAAGTGTTATATGTCCGTTTCTGGGTACACAGAAAAAGTCAACTACTAGAAAATTGATATACTTCTGTTCCTTCTCAGAGAAAAGGTGGAGCCTACCAGCTATGAACAAACAATACAAGCATTCGAGAATCACTTTAATAATAGCGAAAATGTCTCATTTTCTAGAAATTCGATTCTAGAGTACAAGACATCAATGAAACAGTGGATGGGCTCATAATAGCACTTCATAAATTAGCAGATAATTGTGATTATGATAAACGGATGTATGAACAAATCAGAGATTGCTTAGTGGTGGGGATGAAGGATAAAAAAACTAGTGAATAACTTTAAACAGACTCTATTCATAATTAAGGAAGCAGTTTTTATGGCGAAAAAATAAGAAATGCAGAGTCGCTAATAGCATATCCTGTAGCGAGAATGTTCCAGTAGTCTACTAGTACTCAACACAATGTGAGGAGAACCTGCTAGCGGCAATGGCATGACAGATAGAAGCTTATCGGGAAAGGAAGGTACTCTCTCCTTGCAGCGGACCCCATTGACTGTACTGCAATGTGGATTCTGTGAGTAGGAGTTGCAAGAACAATCTCATTGGTGAGCAGAAGTTCTAAGACTCATTAAGAGTTTACTGTATATGTTGGGATAAAATAAGAGGACAAGCTTGACAATATCTGCAAAATGTCAGAATAATATAGCAAAAGTTAAACATTTACAATAAGAACACTTTTAAATGCCACTTGAGTGATAGTGAAATTATATTTTATGAACTGAAATCTGCATAGGAGATAGAGAAATAGAGTAAATAAATGTTAACAATCTATTAACTATACAGATTTTTGTGCCCTTGAAATTAAAATATTCATTGAATTTATTTGCTACAACAGAATGAAAGGTTTTTGTGCCAGTGAACTCACCTTGTGATCTTCCAGGTCTGTGACGATGTTCTGGAAGCTGACGCCACCTGCACCCTTCTGCAACTTGGTCTCAGCCTCTTGCACCCAAGAGTGCAGCTTGTCCTTGAGCTTCGCATGGTCTAGCCTCATCTGCCGATTGGACTTGAGGTACTTGCCTCGCTCCTCCAGCTCACGCGGCAATGTGTTCAGCAGCAGGGCTGCCTCGCTCAGTTTTTCCATTAAAGAGCCAGGCATTCCCTCCTCATGCCGAGCAGACTCGTGAACCGCTCGAGCACGCTCCAGGTAGCCATTCACTGCTGTTGCCAGCTCCTGGGGACACCACCAGCAACACTGTATTATCTTCCACAGTCATGTAATATGTAAACCCATTCAAAATCAGTTCCAGTTAGAATAGGAGACTTTAAACTCAATACACTACTAAGTAAAAACCATACGTTATCATGGATATGTGCCAGAACTGCAATAGTATGTAACCAGCTGTATCGTAAAATTAAATTTGAATTTTACGTATTTATAGAGTTATGTAACAGCATCTGCATTAAGATGACATTTATTGCATAGTTCTATGCAATGCAAGCAAATAATTTGGTGTTCTTAGCAACGAGATAAAAAAATTTTAATCCCTTAAATTTTTTTATTAAGCTACAGAAATTATATTTTCAATATGGTAACTATATGAAAGAAAGAATGTTACAGTACCTATCCTGTATATTAAGTCAATCACTTTTTAACACTTTAAATTCTAAATTATAGCTGTATATTAAGTATGTAATTGCTAAATTTCTACTTAAATTTAAACCTGAAATGTAACACCTGGAATTTAACAACTGTTTTGTCCTCTAATAAGGTTTATTGGTAATCTAGTGGTACCTGATGATAAAATATAACTCAACATGATGTATTATAGAACATAAACATGTCGGCTGGACATTTTTCCATACAGACATTGACATGAACAAACTTTGTACGAAGGTGAGGGAGAGCAATAAGCTATAGAAAAAAATGTTACTGTTTGTTGAGTTGAAATGTGTTGTGTACCAGTTGCCGCATTAGGTTTTTTTTAAATGTTGGCTACGCCCAAGCCTTGTTTTTTATTTCTGACTATACCGTAGTTGTGGTTATGTAATGGCTGGTGCTTTGTTATTGTCCTTGTGATGCAAAGTTATTTTGGACGTAATTAAATGATAGGCTGGTATTTAAACTTTTTATTTCTAACAGGTTATGGGACCAGGAACGCTGATGACGTCCTTTGTGTTTTGGTTTAAAATTAAAACATGTAAGTAATGAATAAGTGCGTGTGATGTAACTAGGGCCATGTCCCTGATAGAAGAATTTAAGTTACAGTTTTTAAATACGGACAATTATTTTCAGTGGTCAGTGTGAGTGTCAGCAGCACTAAAACAGAAAGACTGCTGGAAAGCTGTAGAACCAGGTTATGATGAGGCAGATTTCAAAAAATTATTTGTTGAGAAAAGAAGGAAAAATTACCAAGTATTACGTTTATTAACCTTGGTAGTGAGTGATACCTTTCTCAATGACATAGGAAGGTGTGAACTAGCGAGTAAAGCATGGGAAATCCTAGAAGACATTCACACAAATGATGTGTTGCTTCACATGATTATGATTCTTAAGGAAATGAAGAACACTAAAAAAACAGATGATGTCACAATGCAGGAATACATGTCTAAAATACAGAACCTAAACCGAAAACTAATCAGAGGGGCCTGAATTTCTCAGATGTCACTGGCAATGTTTTTCTTGATGGGACTCTCATTAGAAAAATATGACGGGTTAGTAAGAGCGATTGAAAAGGATGAGGATAACCTCACTCCAGCAGTTGTGAATGCCAACCTGCTCCTTCAGGAGAAGAGGATAAAGAGAGATGAAGATCAGAAGGAGAACATGGAAGGGGCTGAAGCCATGGCAGTAAAACAACAATTCCTTAATAGGTACCCCAATTTTGACACCAAAAGAAAGTTTGACTACAAATCAAGAGATCAAAGAAACATAATTTGTTTTGTATGTAATGAGCCAGGACACATAATCAGGTTTTGCACAAAGGTCGCCAGACAGGATAATGCTACAAACACTGAAGACCAGAAACAGGGGCCAGGATATGGTGAACAATGCCATCAGCTAGGCAATGCACAGACTGTGCAGTATAATTTTAAAGCTTTATGTACTAGCACCGTAAAAACGCCGGACAGTAGGAACTGTTGGTTACTGGACACATCAGCGTCACATTACATGACACCAAACAGGGATATTATGAGAAACTTCAACAGTGATGTACACGGGGAAGTTGAAGTGGCAAATGGACAAATGGCAAAAATAAAAGATGTAGGGTCTGTGACAATGAAGTTGAAGGACAAGCATGGAGGGTGGACAATTAAACTAAGTGATGTCTTTTATGTTCCAGATTTGTGTAATAACTTAATATCTGGGAAACGGTTGGCTACCAAGGGAATGGAAATTAGACTAATACATGGGTGTGTGACAGTGTTGGATGATAATGTTGAAATCTTTAAGGCATTACGTGGTAATGAACATAATGTGTTTATTGTTATTGTTGAATATGAGACCAGCTCAGGAGGAGGTACATGCAACAGTAAAATCCACGGTAACATCTGAAGCTTGGCACAGAAGATTTGGGCATGTACAGGTACAACCACAAGTTGGTGACCTTCAAGGGGTGTCTTCAGAGAGATGTGATGTGTGTCTGGAAGGCAAAAATGAAACACCAAAAATTTCAGAACAACTGTCGTAGGGCATTGGAGCCATTAAATCTTGTCCACTCATATGTAGTGGGAAAAATTTCCACAGCTTCACTCGGAGGTGCTGAGCATTTTGTGGCATTTGTTGATGATTACTCCATGTATGCTCATGTTGCTGTAGTGAAAAAGAAAAGTGACACATTCAATGAGTTTTGGAAGTTCCAAAGTAGTGTCGAGAAAGAAAACTGACGGCATTGCAGACAGACGATGGAAGAGAGTTCATAAATACTGAATTTAAGAAGCATTTAGAAGACAGTGGAGTTCTGCACAGACTAACAACACCCTATACTCCACAACAGAATGGCAGAACGGAAAGAGTAAACCAAACCCTCATGAGCATGGTTAGGTGCATGTTACTTCAGACTGGCCTTCCGTGGAGATTTTGGGTAGAGGCTCTGTCAACAGCATGTTATTTAAAAACAGGTATTCATCAAAGGCCATTGAGGGGTAAATTCCTTATAAATTTTAGTTTGCAGAAAAGTTAACAGAAAATCAGGTGAAAAAAATAAGAGTGTTTGGCTGTCAAGCTAGGGCAGCAACTCTGGCATTGGGTGAGAAGAATCCATACAACCTAACAGAGCAAGCTAGAAATGTGAGTAAGGGAACTCTGTGCGGAAACAGGAGAAGAAGATAATATTTCACAAAGCGAAACGAGTGACTCAGAGCATACAGACAAAGAAATAGACGTTAGAAGATCAAGTAGGAGTAGTACTTCAAAAACTTGTGGGTTTTGCAATGTGCAAAAGGTGTTGAGAGTGAGAACCCATAGAATGCAAGGAGTGCGCTGTCAAGTCCAAATGCCGATAAATGGCTTAAAGCTATGAAATTGGAAATGGAGAGCTTGAAAGAAAGCAACAGTTGGAAATTGGTCAAAAGGCCAAAGGAGAGAAATGTGCTAGGTTCCAAATAGATTTTCAAGGTGAAAAGGAATGAGGATGGAAATGTAGAAAGATATAAAGCTAGGCTGGTGGCACAGGGATTTGGGCAGGTACCAGGAAATGATTACGAAGAAACATATAGTCCTGTTGTCAAAAAGGAGACCATAAGGTTGTTGATGGCTGTGTGTGTTGAAAGGAACTGGGAACAAGAACACCTAGATGCGATGGCAGCATACCTTCCCAGACCTTTGAAAGAAGAGGTTTTCATGGGACAACCAGAATTTTTTGAGGGAAAATCAAGAGCAGCGTATGTGTAGAAGTTAGAAATATGCTTATATAGCCTACACCAGGCATGAAAAAACTGGTACACATATCTGGACACACATCTTAAGAAATTTGACCTTAATCAGTCTGAAAATGATCCATGTGTCTATTATGACAAAAGTGGTGCCCTGGTGCTTGGAGTATTCATTGAAGACATACCTGTGTGGGGAAAGAGAAACATGATCGAAAAGTTAAAAATGTATTTGGGAGGGATGATAGACAACAGATATCTTGGAAAAACCACTTACCTTTTGTCAATGAGGGTGAACAGACCTAGAGAAATAGACCAGAAAAATTATGTCAGGAAAATTCTGCAAGTGTCTGGAATGGAAAATGCTAGGGAGCTACCTACCCCTTTGGAAATGAAGCAAACCAGTGAGATGCAGGTGAGCCAACCTTTTCCTGAGCACGTTTATAGGAAAGCTACAGGAAGCCTCCTATACTTGGCAAATGGTACACTGCCATATATTGCATACTCGGTTAATAGGAAATGCCAATTTAACAGTAACGCGACACTTCAGCACTGGCAGAAGGTGAAGCACATCTTCCGCTACCTCAAGGGTACAGAAGACCTTTATATGGTATACAAGAAGCAAAGGAAGACCATAGAAGTCTACGCTGATGCTGACTGGGCAAATAGTTCAGAAGACCGGAAGTCCTACAGTGGTTTTGTGATAATGTTGGTGGGTGGAGCAGTGGCGTGGCAAGCAGGAAAACAACATCGTGTTGCACTATCAACTGTGCAGGCAGAATACGTCGCGATAGCAGAAGCTGTGAAGACATGTTGTGGACGAAGGGTTTACTTGAGGAGATAGGGCAGAGTGACTTTGTAAGTGAACCGTGTGAAATACAGGATGATAATCAGGGAGCTATTTCTCTTGCAAATAACAGAATCACTTCCAAGTGCTCAAAGCACATTTCTGTGAGGCATCATTTATTTAGGGAAAAAATAGTGAGGAGGTAATCAGTTGCCATGTTCAGGGTTTGTTATGTTTTGTGTTCAAATTTTATTTGAAGTACACAGAGCACTGATATACAAGGGGAAGTGTTAAAATGTGTTGTGCATAAGTTGCGACATTAGGTTTTATTTTGTTTAAAGTTGGCTACACCGAAGTCTTGTTTTGTTTCTGGCTATACTGTAGTTGTTATTATGAAATGTCAGGTGCTTTGTTATTGTCCTTGTGATGCAGAGTTATTTTGGACGTTATTAAATGATAGACTGGTATTCAACCTTCTTATTTTTAACATGTTTCTATTAACAGTCAAGCACTGGTAAAGAGAATGTATAACAATTCTTAAGCAAAGTATGTTCATACACAACAAACCATTTTAAACTTTCCAGTGTGAGTTAATGCATTATAATATTGTACTTATTATTCACTAATCATGTCTTTAAATCTATCTCACTTTTACCTACCTTTTAATGAAACTCAGTTTTCAGTGTTCCATATGCATGGTTTAATAAAGTAAAATTTGTACACAAATAGTTGATTACAGGTTACTATGGATTTGTACTGCAGTGAATGTATCCATTCTCATATAAATATTTGCAAATCTAAAGAGCAATTTTTTTGCATATACTCGCAACCATCAGCTTTACTGCAAAGAATGTGGACACTTAACTATAGTAGTAATGGGGATAACATACCAAACTAATGATGGTTGCTGCCTTGTGACTGAAGTAGTAGTGGAAAATGCAGGGGGAAATGCCTATCTTTACACAGAAATAAAGACTATGTGAAGTTAATGAACTGGGAACTTCCTAGTACAGCCAAGCCCCAATATAATGAACATCTATCTAAAGTAAAGATATCTAAAGTAAAGGTTTCAAGAACCATTAAAAAAATCCCAAAAATGTGTGAAAAGAATAAAATATACTTGCTAAAATTGAATAAATTGCAATGAAAACATAATAAAAATACATTCACTGGCCCATGGCAATAAAATTATGGTATTTCTCAGTAGGTAGCCTTAAACCATATGCTGAAACACAAAAAAAAGGTTAAAATCTGTTTGATTTGAGTTGACAGTGCACACGCCTAGTGAGTTAGACTTAGCGCCACACATGATGTCAGGAAGGGCTCCTTTGTTCTTCACCCCTGCCTCCCTGCCACAGCCGTTCCTCCCCTAGTGCCTAACTGCCATCCAACCACGTGTGCATAGCAACAGTGGCAGCCAATAACAGTGCGGATTACAGATCTTCCCCTTTCCATCCACATTATGTCAATAATAGCACCAGCAGCACCCGTTTCTGGTGCAACCCACCTCGCTTCTCTGTGGCACATCTCGCAGTTGCTCTTCAAAAGTAGGTTACCTCCTTCGTACCAGCTGAGTGCTTGCCTGTCGGCTGACTTTACGTGTGCCGCTATGTGCTGTCAGTGTGTTGGATAAATGAAGGCATGATTGTGGTGCAGCATACAAACAATTATTTGTTTATTTATTTATTTATTTTAATGAGAAAGTTGGCCTTTGCACTGGCTAAAAATGTACGCTGGAAAATTTTTCCATAGTAGCACGTGCCACAATGTTTACATTTTTGTGGCGGTAAGAGGATGTCCACAATCTTGTGGGATATATATTTATATCCGAAAGACTTCTACTCATTGAAATAATTTGTGTTTTGTTAATAAATCGTCTAATTTTTGTACAAAAAGGCTTCCGGAAATTGATTACACACTCATTATAAGGTAAGCGGCGCGCACAATGTTTGAACTTTTTCCTCGTTAAAATGAGGTTGTTTATGAAGTTGTTATAATACATTTTTATTCAGAATACTTCTAACTATTTATATTAATTCAAATTTTGTTAATAAATCATCCAAATTTAGTACAAAATCGATTTTGGAAAATTGGATTTTGCACTTGTTAAAAGTTAGGCGACGCACAATGTTTAAACTTTATTTTCATTAACTACACATCGTTTATAGTCTTGTGGGGTACAATTTCATTTGCAGAATATCTGCCTAGTGAATAAATTTAGTATTTAATTTAAATAAAAGTGTTATTTTGCACCATTGATAATGAAACACTGTCTTAACTTGAAAAAAAAAAACCCATTTTCATAACAACTTGTTGGTGTTGGAGTGTTAAAATAAGTAAATTTGAATTTAACGAAACAGCGAAATAGAGAAAAGATTTTCAGTAACCATGACATTTTGTTAAACCAGGGTTCTATTGTATTAACATCAGTAACTCATGTGCAATCCTATGAAGAAAGGCCACTTGGTCCTAAATTCTGGTTTTAGGATTGCCAACTGTCCCGTATTGTATAGGATTTCCCATATCCAGGGGCTGAAAGAACTACCTCGTATATACATAGGAAGGGACGTCATATATCCTATATCTAAGAATTTTCAAAAATATACTGAATATTAATAAACGCAGTGTCAGTAATTTGCCACTAGCATTATTACAGGAGAGATTTATGGTGCCTATGTTAATTTTCCCTCTCTCTTCATAGCTACAAGTTTAGCTATTGACTCAGATAGGTAATCATGGCCCCAATTGCAGCGATGGCTGCCCAATCCCTCTGTCAGAATGCATGTCTACTTGCATGAATTCCCTTCCTTTTAGGCAGATGGGTCTTATGAAACAACATGCACACATCAACATTATCGCATAGAAACATGAGCCAGCAGACAAATGCAAGTGAAAAGAACTGATAAAACAGGTATTTTGCCAAACAAGGATCTAGGGAGCAGAATTCAGGTACATCTTGTGAACTAGCCTTATGTTATTATAACACTAAGCATGGTGTACATTACAACCATTTTGATTGTAATACCAAATTTATTTGTATGTTTTCGATTGTGGAAGAGGAAGAAAATTTTATTCTGTGGAAGAAATTCAAACCACGCTGGATTATGACTATAGTTGCTAGGAATATTTTGTAAGAATATAAATGATAAAATACCACTACTTCAACCAAAAATCTGGCTGAATATAAATATTCTACATGCAACTAATATTTATTTTTTTTTATATATGTTCAGAGAAAATGTAGACTGATGTAAAATACTGACTTTTGCACATTACAAATAGTATTTAAAACTTTTTTTATCATAATTTTCTTTGATCATTTTATTTTGGTCAGATGTGTTGAGTTGTCAGAAGTGACCCTTATGGCAATCTCGAAAAAGTTGGCAACCCTATCTGGTTTACTCACTGTTTCACCATCAGCTATCTTATAATGAGAGTGCACAGTGCAAGGCTGGGAGCAACACCTCACCTGGTGCTTCTCCAGCTCGTGGTCAACGCTGGCTGGGTCGCGGGCCAGGAGTGGCCGAGACCTCACTACAGTTTCGTTGGCATGCAGCCAGTCGAGCACAGTCTCCAGCTCAGCACCCAACTTGCGATGCTCTGCGGCTGTCATCTCGTGTTGCTCCCGCTGCTTCTCCACAGCCCTGCGCAGGGCCTGCAGCGACTGCTTCAGAGACTGTAGCTGCTCTGTGATGCTGTTACGGTCTGCTGCTGAGCCCTCTGCTGCTATCTGCTGGCCCTTGTCCATTGCAGATGCTAACATGGCCTCACATTCCTGGATCTTCACTATCACCTGCCGAAACAGACACCTTTCCACTTAACATGCTACTCTGCACTATGGCTACTTTTCACTATATAAAATACTTGTACTTTTATGATGTACTCCACTTTTAAGCAATATGCTGATGGGACATTAATTACTGAAGCTGCTGTGCTGTACAAACATTAAAACTTATTACCTCATGTACTTACAACATGTTTAACAACAAATTTGAACTGTCAATAATGTTTTATCACTTACAAATTAAAAAAACATCTTTATTTGGTGACTTTAGTTGTAAAGATATGTAACATATTTATTTGCTGCACGGATAAATACCTGAAAACTTTTCTAAAACAAAATTAGTTCAAAAAATTTAAAATTTCTATGTCTAGTATATGACAATCATCTGATCTCCTGAACTCAAACTAGCAATATTGACCACATAGACCAAAGTGTTATTTACATTTTTTATCCACAAAAAGACTACCATGTTCATTGCAGAGGAAACTGAATGAGAACTACAGCTAGCAATAAAAGCAGGCAAATGTAATTTGCTTGTTCACTTCTGACGATTTTCAACACTTGGAAAATCCGTTCTTAGAAAATACTTGAAACTTTTGTACCTAATCAAGTACAACATGTCAACACACATAAAAAGACAAATAATTTTCAAATTACTTTTTCTAGTACTGAATTACTGCAAAATTGCTTGATTAAAACATTGTTAATACATCTAAAAGTATTTTTCAATTACTTAATTCCCTTAAACTTTTATTTTTTATTGTGAGGCATGAAATGGGTACAGATTAAATCATGACTTCACAGTTATACTGATATATACATCTGGCAGAACCATTAAGTTGGCTGTATTGTTTGTACACACTTCATGTGTTACAAACAAGTTCATTATATTTTTAAGGGGCCACGGTAGCTGAGCGGTTAGACTGCTCACCTCCCACCAAGGTGAACCGGCCTCAATCCCTAGCCGAGTCACTCTGGTGGATTTTCGTAAGTGGGAATTGTGCTGGACGATGCAGCTGGTCAGTGGGACTTCTCGGGGATTTCCCGTTACCCTCACCCCTGCATTTTGGCACTGCTCCATTCCACCTCATTTCACTCTAATCGGCTCTCAAGACCTTGTTGTTAAAAGCTGCCCAAATATCGCAATTCAACTCAACCGAATGGCTTTTTTTTTTAAATGAACAGACTAATTAACAATAATAGTTTCCAATAAAAATAATTTTCTTAATAAATTGTTAAAATGGAGACAGATTTTAGAAAAAAACTGAAAGTAAGTTGAAAAATGTTATGAGATGGTACAGGCCACTGTGTCTATATCTATAGGGAATAAACACATATTCTTACGTAACCTTGTGTGCTAACTCTAGGGTGATTGTGACTTCAGGCCTCATAGACATCAAACCCACAAAGGAGAAGCAGAAGACAGTGTCTTGAAACCCACTTTGCCAATACTAGTGTAGGACTGTGCACTACCCTTAACTAGGCGCACGTACATCACCTAACATAACCCAGTCAAGGGCCACCCATACCTAGAACCAAGTACTCCGGTACTTGAGACATTGTAAGGTAGAGCCACAACCACTAGGAACACAGGCGACAAAGTGGACAAACATCCAGATCAGCTAACCCACTCCATCCACCACGTTGTACTTCACCAGTTCGAGTGACAAGAATGATTCTGGATTGCCTAACCTCTTCTGGTTACACTTTAGCCAGAAAATTCATTGCCTGCTCCTCCTCTGTGTGGTAGACTGTAGTACCTTCCTGTATGCACTTCACTCATAGAAGCGGTGCAAGGTGGAGAGCTAAGAGGGCAGCTACTGCCTCTAAACCTAGTCAGTTGCTCTGCAACTCATTGCCGTCTGCCCTCAGCAGCCCCTCTCCACGGGATCGAGCTCAAGCTGCCCGACAATTGGTGAGGCCTCATCTCCCAGTTTCCCCTAGCTCCCTTTTCCAGCCACTTCAGAAGATCACCGGAGAGCCTCAACCGCTCGTAGTGGGCCTACGACCGGGACTTCCATTACCATTGGGTATTTCCTGCCCCTACTTTCAGCCTGCGAGGTCCAGCAGCCTGCCGCCAGAGCCGACCAGCCCAACCAGCAGCACCACCGTCGCCCCAGGACAGGGCACCAGTTCCAGCCTGCAGCCACCGCCGAGCCAGGATCTACCCCAGGTGAAACCCACTGCAGATAACAGAGTGCCCTTGTCAAAACAGACTGTGCGTACAGCCATCATCGCCATACCTAACTTTGTGCAGTGTCTAAGGGCTAGACGCCCCACCCTATACCGCAGCAGGGTTACCAACAGGTGACAGATAATTCAAACTCCTCCGCAGAAGGTTATAGCCAGTTTATCTGTCTGGCATCAAAAGAACCTTTATCTGACGGTAACGTCACTGCCATTTTAACCCAATGTCATGCGTCAAACTGATGTACCAAATTTACATATGTAGAGTACCTTATAATTTTAATAACCGGCGGGAAAGCATTTTATAACAGAAATACATACTCAAAAAATTTTAATATAGACCTAAGTCAAAACCGAAATACATTGTAACCTATACAAATAGTTTTTCAAGGGACCAAAATAAAAAACTAAGGCAAGCTGACAAGCAATGCATAAAGACTTGATCTCCATCCAGACGCCAATGTCTGATTTGTTGTGTGGATGGGTGCAATATGTCCCAGAAAATAATATAATATTCTGTAACCAATAAACTTAAAACAGTCAGCCCTGTTAAAACAATAAAGGCAAAGTTACAAGAATTTTTTTAGAAACAGAAAATCCTCATAATGTTTGTGTTATATTCCCATGGTCTGTCACCCTCCTCTTACCCCCTGTCAGTCACAATTTTTTTATGGGCGCAGATATGAAAACAGTCCTGCTTCTTTTTTTCCCCTTAGACTCAGCCACTCTCACTGTCAATATGGAAGATTGTTATCTCACAGAGGGCTAGTATCCCCAGTTCACAGCTTGAGACAAAAACCACAAACTCAATTTGACATACAGTAGAAGTTGTGTCTTTTTTTCAGTGATGCTTTTGTTTCCAAGACGCCTATATTGGCTTCTTTACATGGAAAAAAACTTTTCAATTTTCACAAAGGCGAGTCTTCTCAATTATATATACTGAAGAATAACATGGAACTACTCACATGTTATTTTTGTCAAATTGGCAGAATATTATCTGCAGTTCACACACTGGCAGAAGGGCCAATTTGGTCAGCATTGGTAAATTCAGCGGAAGTCTATTCAAATTGGCACAACTCATTTTGGAGACATAAATTTTAATTTCCAAATGTGAATTTTCATTAACAAATTTTGAGAAGTCAAGTAATTACTGCAAAGTCTTTATATAAAGATAACATGATGCTGTGAAGTGTGTTATCAATATGACTCTCCAATGGCCTTATAAAAATAAAGAGCCTAAAAATCTCTGCTTACCACCATACTTGCTAACAGCATCACATCTATTGATAGAATTACACATTGATACCTCAGTACAACAGTGTTACAACTCAAAAAATATAATTTTTTTAATTGGTTACCTTACAATAGAGAAATATCACTTATTTATAAAAGTTTTACGACTTAAATACTGTTGGTTATAATTCTGTATGGGATAAAGTAGTATGACATTGCACTGGAGTAAGACATTTTCTTAATACAACACAGTTCCTCCTGAAAAACTACATATTTTGAGTTGTAACACTACTGAACTGAGGTATCGACATAAGCTTCTAGTTTGAAAAACTACTCTGTAATATTAGTTCTTTCAGTTTGTTTATTAAACTCCGAATAGTTACAGATAGCAAGATCCTAACTGTACTCACATCATCATATTTCTTGATCTTCTCCTCAACTGTGTGACCACCTCGCTCGATGTCCCGCACCACCTCAGTGTACTTGGTGATGAAGGTCATGATCTCAGTGACAAGAGCAATAAACTGCTCCCTCAGTAACAACAGCTGCCTAAGGCGTGCAATCTGTGCCTCAATGGCTTGTATCATGTCATTCTGCTGCTGGGCAATGCCTTGCAGTTCACCCATGTTCCCCAGCTGAATGTCACCTAGCTTCAGCTTCTTGCTCTTCAGGTCATCCAGGATTTTCTGTAACCCAAATCACACATCATCAATTATCAACCTTACAACATTTTTGATGCTAATGGAAGTACTAACACTGAAAATAATCATACTGAGATTTCATTTTCAAATGTGAATATTTTTTCCAAATAAAGGTCTTATATTCATTATTAATTATGATGTATACATTTATTTTAATATCTTAAAATACATTTTTAACAATCATAATAAGCCAAGTTAATTTCTTAGGGTATCTTTTAAAGCTTTTTGTAAAAAGTTGACTAACTTAAGTTACTCATAATAAATACTTTATTCACTTAATTTATCTCTTGTAAAACAAAGGTACGAACATGCATGGAAAGTCAAAGTTCTAAAAGGGGTTTCAAATTTCATGCTGCAAAAGATAAATTTTTTCTACATGATTTTAAACTTAAGCAGTGTCTTAAAATAAAAATACTGCATGGAAACTTTAGGCAACAGAAGAGATGATCGTACCACAGTACTTAGGCCTACTGTAAGTAAAACACGCAGATGACTATAAGAGTAGAAACAGAAACTAGAGGAGTGAAAACTATGACCTACAATACCACATTCAAAATGCTTCTTGAAAATCATTAATGACAAAAGTCATTGGAGAGATTTATAGCACTCACCTCATACTGGGCAAGCATGCCATGGACATCGTCCACTTTGCTGCCAATGGGACGATTCAGATCCTTCAGCTCATTCTGTATCTTGGTCACAAACTGGATGCTCTCTGCGACCTTGACTGCGGCCTCCATGTACTGCTTCAGCTGCTCTTTGAGGGCATCTGACCGATCCTTTATCAGCCCCATTATGTGTGCATGCTTATCCTTAAGTCCACTCAGCTGCTCTGAAAGGGTCAGTTTGTCTGCCTCACTAACCGTCGGCAGAATGGCCTTTCCTTGCTCTAAAATGCCATCCAGCTGGTGTCTCATTTGCTCTGCTTCTTGATTCAACTTGTCATACTGCAAACAAGATAAACCAATAACATTCCTTCTCCATAACACATGAGCATGCACAGAAAAATGATTGTCGGAACATGTAAAATTCTGAAACCTTAACAATATGAATTACATAAGACCCATAAACCAAAATAAAATAACAACTGCAGAGGTTGTGATATTACTGCATACCTAGTAATGTGTTCTTAACATCACTCAGCCCAGAATGTTTGTTTACTGCACTTTAAGATCTACATACCATCGAGATAATCAGCACATGGAGACATCACAGGGCAACAGCATCGAGGGATGCTCGCATGTGCAACTACCAATGTCTTTATTTCAAGTTCAAGTACTCTGGTGTTCTGTTAAAGAGGAAGATGTACAGTAATTAATGGTGTTAATTATGTAAGTGTTTAAAGAGGTATCATCCTCATGAACTGTTCTTATGAAATTATAAATTCTGTGTCAAACTACTGTGTATGAAAAACCTCATCTTCATATAATACACTCATCTGCAAACCAGCACGAAAAATAAAAAAATACAAAGTGTATTTTGTGTAAATGAAAATTGTTAGTGCTATACGTTTCCATTTTTGCATTTTATTTTAAATTATAATAAACTTGGAAAAATAGTATTTGGAAAACCAACGAAATACCAACTTGTGTTTTCTGGTTACAAAACTGGTTTGTTTTGAATATTTAAATACTAAAAAACTTTCTTTCCTTATTTTCTGGATTGTTAGTGTTTTTTGTGTAGTTCTGATCTGCCAAATTAATATTAAAATTTATTTTGTCAGCCTTTCTGTGTGCACTCACCAAGTCAGTCTGAGATCAGGCACACTAGGGAACGGGCATACTACTGGACCACTTTCAGATGTTTCACACTTTTGTTAGTCTACCATGTGGCTGCAACAGCTATACATTTTAAACTCTGAAGGTAGCACCTTCCCAACCCTGCAGGTTGTAGTACCACAGAGGTATAAATCAACAGTGTTTACAATTTTTACCGGCATTTACCTGCATCACTTTCCTGTAGGACTTATTTACAGGATCCGCTTTCTGTAAACCCTCAGGCATTTGTGTAATTTTGAAGTGCACTCTATATATAAAGAATGATTCAGTAAAAGCATGCAAAAATTAAACTGTGAATAGGGGCTGCATCACGTAATGTTTTGAGACTGGGAACATGTGGTCCAGGAGGTCAGCTAAAGGAGATATGGGCGTAAACGTGTGGGTGAACCATGTAGTATGTGAGGTTCACCTATCATCCGCAAGGTGGCTCTGTCATCCCTACATTAACACAGTATGTACGTGTATCAACAACACAAAACTCATGGGATATTTGAACAGATGGGGCAGAATCTCGTATGCTATTTTTATGCTTGCATTGAGGTTGGTGGCCGTCATTTTGAGCAACTCTTGTGAGCCACAAACTGATACATTAACACCGGTCCATCAATGGAGTGGTCCTGTACAGTACTACCTGTCAACAGTGTACACACGCAATGTCAATAATCCATGTAACCAATACAGACACCTGTATTCGTGTTAGACACATTTGCACCCATATATTCTTTTACTGGCTTTGCACACAAACACGTTCCAAATCTCAAAACGTTCCATGGTGCTGCCCCTATTCCCAGTTTCATTTTTGCATCCTGTTTGTATGTATTATGTGTGATGTGTGGTGTGTGTGTGTGAGTGTGTGCATGCGAGCACGTACGTGCATGTATGTGTGTGTGGAGTGACTTATAACAACTCCACAAGTATCCACTAGCTTTTGGGAAGACAAGCATTACCAATTATGTGCAAAAATGTTCTGAGCATGGCCTGAGGTTACTACAGACACTTGGGTGTCTGACCACAACACTCACCCCTTCAGAGTCTCGTGCTAGTCAGAACACTCATTGGCTAACAGATGCCTATTTTTTTATTCCCAGCCTTAACCCCCTTAAAATTATACCACTTTTGTTTCCAGTCAATAATCAACACAATCAGTCAAATAAAAAATATACTGTTTTCCATAAATGCTCTACCTGCACCTCGAAACAGTTGCAACTTGTAGCATTCATCATTGACTTTGGTAAACCATAAAATTATTCCAGCAGTACAGCAGGAATACAATATTAACAGAGCCAGCACCTTAAGAAATCATGTTCTTATGAATCATGTCTACGCGGGCAAATCGAGAAAACCGCAGAGACATGTTTGTATCCAGGCCGGAGAAAGAATCCAGAACACACTGCAGTGCATCTCACCTCCTGGTGGCACAGTATTCGGGAAAATTACACCACCACGAAACTATACAACACTTGGAAACAACTTGAACAGGGTCTGTCTGTGAACCCCATACTGAGAAAAATAACACTGAAGGTGCAGTTTAAATTTGGCATACTGCTCATCACTTTGTGTCATAACATTCAGCCTACAGCAATGGTGCATACAGGTTTGTCATATATTGTATTTGAGTGTCTCAATATACTTGGTCCTCCCAAGCCAACAGCTTATATTTATTGTAATTATTATTAAATGTAATTAAATCTTTGTTTAGTGATTTATATAACTTCAGTTTAATTAACATAAAACATTCCTACGTCAAAATCATAGAAATTAACATTTGGTAGAGACAATGCTAATGTCTGTCAGTGTTTGTGGATACTATCCAGTGTAAGTTTGTTGCGTATATCACAAATGTGACAGACATTGTTTATCTTAGCATTGACTGAGTAGGTGGCAAATGCTGAGTGGATATGTGGTGACACATCATCATTGTGCAAGAGGTAGGTTAATCACTATTTTGTAATGTAGTTTAGTAGTTGGAGTCCTTTTTTTTTAATAATTAGTTTTCCAATTTTTAATTGTTTTTGTGCACCCCCTGCGCTGGCCCTGTGCTCCGGGTATAAATAGAGCCCACAGCCCACAGTTTGAGGCTGTCACAGAACGTTACTATGCACGAGCGCTTACGGATGTCTTCACCGTTATTCTACCTGAATGTTGCTGACTACTTCAGACATCGTTACCGCCCTAGGAATACCCACTGTCCACATCTCTGTTCTGTCACTCCACCTATGCCTCATCATAGGGCTGGGCAGGAGATAGCAGCCAAGCAGAGGCTAGCCCTGGTTGGAGGCCTGGAGAGTGCTGAACTGGGTGCAAACCGGGTATACTCGTGGAAGGAGGAAGCTGCCTAACAAAGGGGATCCGCCGCCAGTCCAAATGGAGGACACCAAAGTTTCATCCAGCACGTGCCACGAGCAGTGTCTCCACTACCACCCACTCCTCCTAACAAACCAACAACTTTCAGCCGGCCTTCAGCTATGGAAAAGGTGGTCCGATGCCTGAATCTAACACACAAGTTACACACCAACTCGAATCCCCACTCGACCTGCCTTAGCCAGTGCACCTCCCAGGATCAACGTAACATGATTGAGGCCCCAAAACCAGCTGTCACTGCCCATAGGAATAACCCCATCAAAAAGGTAACTCCAGCTTCCCAGCCGTCTGGGAGGAAAGAGCCTTGAGGTCGCCCAACAACCACCAGACCCACCAGGTAGAGCATCAAGGAATTACTGTAAGGATTACTATTTGTTAGCTCACACTTTCTACTCTGTCAAGCAATTTTTTAGATGTAAGTAGATAGCTACATATCATATAGAGCAACAGATGCAATATGTGTATTACTACACTATTGTGTAGAATCATCTCCAGAAGATTGCCTTTCTGTTTGCTGTGTGTTGGGAATATATTTTTTTACATAATAATTTTGTTATAGACATGATGGATTTGACTTAGTGAGTAATTTAATAAAATTCTCGTTTTCTTGTTTTTTTATATCTTATTATGTATAAATAACATGTTCCACAATTTTACGACTCTTACTTATCTTGTAGGCTCTAAGGAATAAAAACAAATAAATACATAAAATATAATCCAGAAGGGTTAATTTAGCTGAAACAAAATGAGAAAAACAGCCAGCATGTATCTCAGATTGACAAAGAGTATCAAAGAGTAGAACCTCTTTATTTCAATCCCATTTAAAGCGACTGTCTTTCTATTATGACTCATTTTTGAGGAACCATAACAAAATTTGGGAAAAAAAGTAAAAAATTTGCGGGAAATCTGTCAAAAAATTAATTTGTTGCACTATTTTTGGTTGCCACATGTTGCTTTTCTCTTGATGAGCGCAGTATGTGCCAGACCAGCTCATTACTAAAAATAGATACCATGTCCCTAGACCACCAGTGCTATTAACTTCCTCTGCCCCTCAGGCGGCGGAATGTTTCCGCATGCGATGCAACTACTCTCAGTATTTGTCCTGCCATTGTGCTTTCTCGCTTGCCTTCTCACTTCGCTTGTGTTATTAAGACTTTAATTTTTCTTTGGTTTCGATAACTGTTTGAAGACAACTTATTACGCTGACACGTGACGTGTAATGACATTATTATAAAATACGACTTCGCCTCATCTTTACGTGACGTCACGTCACCCCGAGAGGGTTTTGAACCCAGGGCGACTTGCTTCCAGAGCCAACCAGCATGCCCCTAGGCAAGGGGTACCCAAGGACACGGCAGCCAAGGCCGTCTATGCCACTATGTCAGACGTCATGAGTCCGGTAATCACCCCCGAGTGCGACAGAAGCCAGTCACGAGCCCAGCGCTGCCCCTAAGCTTGCGGGAGTAATGCAACCCGCACACAAGGAAAACCAAACTTCCAGTCTCCTCTGAGAGAATACGGCCCACGCTAGTAAGAGAGGAGCTCTAGCCTGAAGATACCCTACCAACCAAAGCAAGCCGAAGGTCTCGCAGTCGGCCATCTATATATGCGAGTACACAGCCCAAAAATGCATGTTGATTCTCTGGAGTTTGCTCCGCTACCTCATGTGCTGGAGCTCTCTGCTTACCGCCTTCCTCACAAAGAACTACCACTATCTTCTAGAAGTCTTCCAGCCCTTCGCCCAGCGACATCCGAAGAAATCTTCAACCTCCCTTACACACAATACCACTTTGGTAGTGAACCTCGAGTCCCTTCTGGACAACAGCATAGATTAGTTAGGGTCAGTTGTTATCATAACTATCTAGCCATTTTCTGCTCTTGTTTAGTTTAGCCCCAGGTCTCCTTCAATAGATTTAATGTAGTCTACTTCTGCCAGTTACAGTTCATTGATAGCTAAGAGATAGTACGGGTCACCATGTTTATTTCTCTACAGAATAAACACATATCTTACCTAACCCCAAGTACTTATTCTAGGGTGATTGTGACTTCCATCCCCGTAGATGTCAAACCTACTAAGGAGAAACAGGAGACCGCGTCTTGAAACCTATTTACCAAAACTCGTGTAGGACTGCGGGCTACCCTTAACCAGGCGAATGTACTTCGTAAAACATAACCCATTAGACGGCCACCCATACTGTGGACCAGGTAAGAAACGGCACCTGGTGCGTACATACAGCAGAGCCCCAACCACTAGAAACACACTACACAAAGCGGCTAGACCTCCAGATCAGCTAACTCACTCCATCCACCACGTTGTACTTTGCCGGTTGGAGTAACAGGACTGATTCTGGTTGGCCTAGCCCCCTTTTGGTTACACTCTTAGGTAGGGAACTCGTTCCCTGCTCCTCCTTAGTGTGGTAGACCGTAGTACCTCCCCATATGCCCTTCACCCATAGAAGTGGTGTGAGGTGGAGAACTAAGAGGGCAACTACTGCCTCTAAACCTAGTCAATTGCTCTGCAACCCAGTGCCATCTGGCCTCAAAAGCCACTCCCTACAGGACCGAGCTCACACTGCCCGATAACTGACAAGGCCTCACCTCCCAGTTCCCCTAGCTCCCTCTTCCAGCCACCCCCGAAGATCGTAGGAGAGCCGCACTCGCTCATAGTGCGCATACAACTGGGGCTTCCAATACCACTGGGCATCGCCAGGCCGTACTTCAGGCCTACGAGGACCAGCAGACCATCACCAGCCCAGCCCAGCCAGCAGCAGCTCCACTGCCGCCCCAGGAGAGGGCACCAGTTCCAGCAGCAGCAGCTGAGCCAGGATCTATTCCGGGTGACACCCACTACAGGTAGAAGAGTGCCTTTGTCCACACCACCAGTGCGTAGAGCCGTTATCACCACACATGACTTTGTACCGTGTCGTTAGGCTACTCGCCCCAACCCATATCGCAGCAGAGTGACCAGTAAGCTGCAAATAATCCTAACTTCCTCTCAGTAAGCTAGCCAGTGCCTCTGTCCGGCACTATCGAACCCTTGTCCGACAGTGATGTCGCTACCATCTTAATCAACGTCATGCGTCATGTGTTTTTGTGTCGCCCAATGTGCGGCCACAGCGCTTTATATGCTTTATTAGTCAAGTGATAATTTAGGGCCAGGCCAGCATGACCCCGAGAACCAAGATAATCTAGCAGGGAGTCAAACCAATAACCAGTAAGAGTTCGGGGAGTCTGTAAACACCCCGAGGGCACTCATTTTTACTAGCAGAGACATGTCCGAATTAAACCTAAGCATTGCCGACCAAGGCAAAGCCACTGCCGCAATGGACGAGGCCATTGAAAGCTGAACCGATTGGTGCAGCATACCCACATGCAACGGAGCAGGGGTAAATTTCATTAGTTGTGCACACTGCCAAAATAGATTCCACTACCTGTGCTTTGGGTGGAATGACGAACCCCGTTATACTGTGATGAATGTCGGACCTGCCAAACTGTCTATTGTAGCTGGCTTACTTGGGCAGGACAAGGCGAAAACACGGTTAGTTGCATTATTTGCAGCCAACCACTTCACCACTTGTGCATTGGCTGGCCAGACAAGACGATCACCAGACCTGGCTTAGTGAATAGGTGTGAGGTGTCCAAGCGAGCGGCAGAATACAGACAGAATAATCCAGGCACTCACCCCAGCATGACGTCCACCTGTGTTAGCGACAGGACCTAACTACCGGAATTCGCAGGCAGACCCCAAGAGGACCGGGTAGTGTTTACACTAGAGTGCAAGAAAGAATTTAGTGATAATGGGGTCGCAACCAAACAATAGGTTGTAAAAACCCAAAAGCAGTTAAAAGGAAAAGTGTTAGATTATTGGAATAATTATGTGGACTTTATTACAGAATGGGGGCAACTTTGTTCGCATCTTGCCACCCAGTTTTGAGGTGAGGAAGTGTTGGCGCACCTCACTACGGAATTCTACAGTAAAACCCAGGCCACCGAGGAAGAGGCCATTATTTTATAAGGAGAAAAATGCAAATGTACCGCCGAATATTTCCAGACAGAAATGAGGAAAGCTGCGTGCGTAATATTACACGCAATGCTCTTCCCAAATTTTCACAATATGCTCCAACTTCCCAGATCATCACAGTCAGCCAGCGAGTTGGTAGAGAGAGCACGAGAAACAGAGAGACACATTAAAGCACAGGCCGCCATAGACTGGCAAAAAGTGGGGAAGGGAAGAGAGGAGGCAAGGCCCCCTACTGCTCCTCCTCCTTAAGTGCCAGTTCTGCCCGGGGAGGCATTTCCACAGAGACTGCCCGACAAGGAGCGAAACAGAGCGATCCGCAACGAGGGAAGAGGGAGAGCTTGACGCCGCCATCCAGACGCTGACCCACGAGTCCTACTTCCCGCACACATCAAGAATAGCACTTGGGATCAACCAGCGAATGGCAGTTGCAATTTTATCGACACAGCTGCCACTGACAATTTTATAAGGAGCAAACTCCTCACGCCAAACCAGCTAGCCCACCTGACAACCACCGACCAAAGGATCCAGTTGGCCCAATCAGACTGCTTCCTCCAGGTAGAAGGAAAAATAAGGCTTGTCGTCTGGACGGTAAATAAAGCCACCCCGGCGGATTTCCTAGTAGCCCCATAGGTAGAAGAGAGGTGATCTTGGGGCAGCCCTAGCTGCAAGAGAAGCAGTGCATGATAGATTGCAGGCGGTGCCACATTGATGTCTCAACCCCTTCTCTGACCCCACCTCAGTAAGCTAGCCAATGCCTCTGTCCGGCACTATACAACCCTTGTCTAACAGTGGTATCGCCACCATTTTAATCAACATCACGTGTCAACACTTAGTTCTTTTGGACATGCAATCAGCAGTGTGAAAGACTACAAATTGTCTCACAAATACAGCTGTGTACTGTGAAACCATGGCAAGTCTTCCACCCATTGACCTCCAGCTCTCGGCCTGCTCTCCAATTCCCAGTGCTGTGGCTAGAACATCCAGGCCTCACCAGAAACACCACTATACTGAAAAATATTGACAACCCAGCCATTGACCAGGCTCAGAAAGCCAAGGTCCAATGCTCCAACAGCACCTCCTAGGGCAACACTGGTTAATAGGGCACTGCCTCCACTGGTCAGCTCAGACCAAGTAACCCCAGCTGAGGTCCAGGCTGGCTGGACTCATGACCTCATGTCACCCTTCATTATGTCACCGGCCACCATGGGTAATGGTCTGGTGCTGCCTCCTGTAGAATTGGCAACCCACATGCCATCACGCATGACAACCAGCTCCTTGACTGATCTTGAAGATGTCCTGGATTGGGTCTAGGCCAGAATTTGCTCTCCCTCCCTTGTTTATTTCCTAGGAGATGAGTAAGGGTGACAGGAGGAAGCTGGAACAAATTTCAGGCTGCTCAAGCCGCCACTCCAGAGCCACTTCACCCAAGTTCTCAAGGAGCTACCAATGACTATGAGCTACCTGATAGATCAGTGAGAGATAGCAGCAGCCCTCAGCTGGTATATCATGAAGGCTACTCTACCTTGGCAGACTGTGCCACAAAATGTCCTGGGGTACATAAACCATTCCTAGAGGTGGCCCAACCAGAGTGTTGGCACTACAACCTAAGTCCTCGATCTATTCTGGCACAGTCCTCTGCCACAATCAGGACATGAACAGGACTAGCCCCAACTATCTACATGTTGTAGCTCTGCCTCAACCAATCTCAACAAGAGGGATCATTTGACAACAACCCTTGATCACAACTAAGGTCAGAGGCTGGCACGTCCTTGCCACGATACAGAAACCTCCATCTGATGCGAAGCCTCTATCCGATATGAATGAAGTCTCCATCCAACGCGAAGCCTCCAAACCAATGCCTCCTTGAAACAACCCCTGGAGGAATATAACCATACTTTTTGATCAGTGACTCTTGGACCAGATGTGCAGGTGATTGTTTCTCACTGTCTTCAGGCCCATGAAGATTGGTAACGCCAGCAGCAAACTGATAGCATTCCATGTTTGCTACCTAAAGATTCATACAAGAAGACATTCACAACAGTGAATGAGATTTACACCACTCTTGCTGATAAGAGAAAACCATAGAAAACATGCAGGATAGATAGCAGTCATAGTGGAAAGGTAAGATAAGCATTATCTCAAGGTCATAAACCCTCTTATCTCTTATCAGAATCTTTTATACCTAGGTGAACGTGGCAGCGCACAGTAGATCTAGTGTGCTAATGCTGCCGCTGGTGTTGAGGTTATGTTACAGCAAAATGAGAACCACTGAACCAATTTCTTTCAAACATACTTTATTGTCATTCATGCATTATACACAAGCTCTACAAATTTCCAATTGTACCAATTAGCTTCTTATGGATCCATATTCCATCTCCAAGCTCGAACTTCACCTTCTCATGGGAAAACAACAGAAGATGAATATATACTAATTACAGCAGTCTGATTAACAACACCTTCATGTAATGGGATTATCTTCCAACAAATTATATCATGTGGATCCATTTCAGCCAAACTCATAAACTGCAGGTTACCAGCATTATGATGCTTACGGAAAAAACAGAACTCCAAAAGTCCACTTCTTGCTTTAGCTGTTATACTTTGCAAACGAAAATGTCCAACATGCCATGAAGACAATATCGTACCAGAAGGTCTTATTATCCACGCAAAGTGCATTGTAATATTTTAATTGTGAACTATGATGTTGATAAGGATGATGATACATGATGTCGCAAGGTAGTCAGTGTAGAAGAGAGTTATATTCTTTTGACTTATATGTACAGATTTTGTTTGCAAGGTATAACTGCTAAAGCAGGAAGTGAACTTTTGGAGTTCTGTTTTTTCCATAAGCGTCATAATGCTGGTAACCCGATGTTTATGAGTTTGGCTGAAATGGATACATGTGATATAATTTGTTGGAAGACAGTGTCATTACATGAAGGTGTTGTTAATCAGACCGCTGTAATTAGTCTTCATTCATCGCCTGTTCTGTTTTCCCGTCGGAAAATGAAGTTCGAGCTTGGAGATAAACATGGATTTATAGGAAGTTAATTGGTACGATTGGAAACTTGCATGTTCTTGGTCATGTAGAGCTTGCGATAGAACCAGATACATTCTCGCTTCTTCACTTCCAGCCTTCTCCCTCTGCCACACCAGCTACCACACATTGTACACCTCTTTTACTGGGTTCATCATAACATAACCTTAAGTGTGTTTATACCGTCAGTTGAAACCAGAGTTTCTGTAACCTGGATTTTGGAAAGTAGTGTTTGTGTGCGGTATAAACAACAAGGCTTCAGCTCCATTCGTAAATATGGCGCAAAAAGACAGCAACACCCAATGTTACAGTTTTTGTTACCGTTTCGTGAAAAGGGAGTTTGCGAGATACATTTCTATGGAATCATTTTATTCAGGGGACATCTGTTTATTAATATAACTTAATATTTTGTTGAAATATTGTCATATTTTTTTGCAAGAGGCCACCAAACATTGCATTTTTGCACTGAAAAAAGTAGGCTGTGTTCACTGTTAACGTTTTTGTAATTGATTGGCAACAAAGGAGGTCGTATATATTCTCTTGTGGTATCATTTTACTCAGAAGACTTTTGCTTATTACTATAAATTAATATTCCATTAAAATATTGTAAGATTTTTTTGCAAAGGGCCTCCACATATAGAATTTTTGTGCTAAAAAACATAGGCCACGTCCAATATTAACATTTTTGTAACTGACTGGTGACAAAGGATGTCGCAGATGCCCTTCTATGGTATAATTGTATTCAACATTTTTGTAACTGACTGGTGACAAAGGAAATTGCAGATGCCCTTCTATGGTATCATTGTATTCAACATTTTAATAAATTACTGGAGACAAAGGACGTCGTAGATGCTCCTCTATGGTATCATTTTATTGATAATACATCTGTTTATCAATATAAATTATTGTTTCCTTGAAATATTCTCTGGTTTGAGTACATCAAAAATTGAATTTGCAGTTGCAAATAAGAACACAGTAGCCAATATTACTGTTTTTGTAATTGTTTGGCGACAAGAGAGGTTACAGATACCATTCTGTGGTATCATTTTATTTGGAAAACATCTTACTGTTGAATTAAATTGATATACCATACAAAAACCTTGTTGATTTTACACCAGAGACAATTGAACATGGACTTACACTGCTCAGTAAATTCTCATACATCTCAATGTTTTTAAGGAGGCTAAGTTTAAGCCTCCCTGGTATCAATTTTTTCAGAAAATATCTGCCTATTAAAATAAATTCATATTTAATTAAAATAACATGTAATTATGATGTATAGGGGTTGGGGGTGTGTCAAAAAATCCAAAACTCCCCAAAATATCTAAAGCGATTGATCTTTTATAATGACATTATTTCTGGAAACCGTGAGGGATCGTTTTGGTATTGTCCTACTGTAAATATCAGTTGCCAAAGATGTAATAGGTGGACAACTACTAATATCAAGAAAGACTGCAAAATGTTTTAAAATTCTCAGTTTCTTGTATATAGATAAAAGTAAAAAATTTAAAGATGTTAAAATTTCACCTTAGCCAGCTGCTCTTCAAGAAGTTCTACATTTGGTGTGCGTATTTCTGCAGATGTGGCAACCTCTGCCTCTTTCAACCATTGGTTACAACAGTCTACATCTGCTTCAAACTGCTTGCGGCCTTGAAGAAGATCCTTCAGTGCTGTCAACTTCCCTTGTGTCTGGCTTTTAAGAGTATTGTGCTCATCAACCACACCTGCAGAAAAACATTACAAAATATAAAAATATTATTTTAGCCTATTTTTAAAATAAAGTTAAGTACAAATATAAATCAATCACTGTGAGCATGCTGTCTAACTACCAAGCACAATCACTGCTATCACACCTCGCCTGGACCCCTCTCACTGCAACTGCAGACATAAGAAGGAACCGACAGGGTTTGGCTTGCTCCTAACCAGGTTTGGATACCACTTGCCTGACATTCATTTGACTTTTTGCAACCAGGCCTAGCTTGGCTGCCACATGCCACCACCCCGTCTCGTGCACATTCAGCTCACGCAGTCGCCACTAAGTGAGGTTAAGAAGGAGCAGAGTGTCACTCCTGTGCACCCTGACCTTCGTGATGTCTGTCGCACATGTATGTATATATCCAGTTGCAGATCTACAAAACAGCAGTCATTCTTCATCCGTCAGCTACATTACAAATGTTGAGCACCACAATATCTGCCGCTTGCACTATCAGCCAACTGTCTATTAGCGATGAGCAGAATTTAGCAGTAGACCCTCGAAGGTGTTTGGAGGCCCTGCTCGTCATGCCACCAGCCTTTTCGTGATTAGACTCACGTACTAAAAATCCATTAATTTCCTAGTAAGCAGAGAAGACAGAGATAGTTGTGATGTGGCTCAGGTCACTCATTCCACAGGTCAGTCCCGTAGGGGATAGTATTCGGGCTTGGTTGTAGTGGGCTGTGACAGGTAGAGTTTCTCACAGGAGAGCAATCATCAATTGTGAATAAATTCTATAGCTTTTTATTTCTGAGTTTTTTGACTACTTTTTGGAGACAGAACATCACTACTCATTTACTCTCAGTTACCCTCTACTCGTAATAATCCAGACTCCAAACCCACCACATCCGCAGGGGCTTCTCTGCAAGGAAAATGGTAAGCCAGACACACACTCAGACAAAACAAAGACAATTCCTGTAGAGAGCGATTGTGCCTCAAGAGGCGGGGAGGTCAATGTTGCAGCTTGATGCCCAGTGGTGTAGTACTGTGGCTGTTCTGCCTGTCTTTGTTGTACCAGAGTCTTCTGGACACGACGGTCAAACACAATACCTGGGAGCCATCACTAGGTAACAACCAGATTACGTCTGAGTTACTGTCACCACTCCCAATTATCAACACATCCCCGTGATTCTTTGCTGGGTGTTGGAATTGGAGTGCTGGCATGAGTAACCAGGACCCTGACACAGACAGGATAGGCTAGACACTGAGCCTATTCATCCACCTCTGTAACAATCCACATCCATCACGATTCTCCACCAGTTGCAGAGGTTATGAGGATGGTGACGTGTCTACGTTGTCCCGATCTTCCACTGGAGAATATTATTACACTTCTTCGTAGCCACTGAGATCCCTGTATCACTCCTGAACCAACACATACCTATGCTTTTCTCCAAGCGAGGGGAGGAGAAAAGAATGGTAAAGCAGATGAAACCCAACACACTCGAGAGCCAACGAATACCATTCTTAGTTGCCAGTCCGACCTACAATGTGGCCCAGAACTAAATCCTGTTAGGGCACGAGTAGTCTGTGCAGAAAAGGAATAAGCTCGACGCTGCATCTAATTCTCAACTTAGCTAATGTCAACTATTAACAACCTCTTCATTAGATAAAATAATACATCACTACTACTTTTATACATTTTTATGAAAGTAAGGTAGCTGCATTTCTCATCCCTTGATGGAAATGACACAAACTAGTTATGCTTACAAATCTTAGGCAATAGTTGTCAGTTTCTTTCTAATTGGTACAGAATCTGTTGTTTAACATCACAGGTCACCAGATGCTCCATGCTGGTGAAAGGGTGGCCAATATATGGCATAGTTGTACCATCTCTAGTAGTGGTATCAGTGTTCGTATTAACAATGGTCACTCCAAAATCAATGCTGATATAGAAGCTACAGTATGGCTCTTACGTTTCTGCTTAAATCTGCTCTCAATACAGTACACCAACATTGTTATCCTGCTCAGTTTCGTGTTTCTTCTATGCGACTGGGGCATATAGATGGACTGAAAGATATAATTGAATGGAGGTACAAGTATCAGAAGGTGGAGTCAGCTGTGTTACTTGTGTGACATATGTAATGAGCAATATTAAATATCATATTATAAATTTTGTTATATATAATATATTATAAATTATATTTTATTCTACATTATATATATTATAAATGATAAATTTTAGAGACTGTGGCAGCTATAGGTATGTCAACCACATTTCAAACAGTGATAGAATAGAGGTTGCATTTGCTATATATCAGGTGGTGATGAAAACAGGAATCCAGAGAAGTGAAAATGGAATAGGCTTTAAGTAGGAACTTATTCCCAAAAGAGGTGGCAAATTCATTCAACTTTTTGTTTTAGTTGAAGTGTCCTCATTTTGGACAACTCCCTGTAAAAAAAAAGGGCTTCAAGTTAGCAACTTAGTGCAGTTGTGCAATAGTTACTTCATGAAGTGAGAAAAGATAATCTAATTGAGATCTACAGCAACCCCTGGTTTAAGATGAAAACAAATTAGGATGAAACTATAGCACTGATTAAAACAAACATGAATTCCCAGGAAAAAAAATGTATAAGAACACAAACCACTTTATTTTTATAATCATCACACCAAACTCCCCAAAAATCATAGCAGTGAAATATAGTATACATAGGCTCTTTAACAAAAAAAATCTGGTACATAGTTTGGAATAATGTGTCTACCATACCTTGCAACAGTGACTGTAGCTTTTGTTTGTCAGTATCAGAGCAGTCCTTCAGTAGAACGTTCACTTGCTTCTGCAGGTCACTCATTGTTTTATCTCCAAAGTCGTTTATATCTTTTTCAAAGCCCTGGAACAATGCACATAAATTGCAGTTTCTTAAATAACACTCGCAACATTAACAACATACATGTGAGTGTTATAAAAATAATGTATGAACATGCTCCACATTATGGGTACCCAAACTATGCAAAAAATAATGCAACTAACACATTATTATATAAAACAAACTCCAAACCTTAAGATAAAGAACTGAACTTGGATGTGTTGTAAGTAATTTAGAGTTTTTGAAATAAAATTGCTAAGTTAACTGCAATATTCAAAAGGCAATAATACTTTTCCTGTATTTTCAATTTCTCAAAGATAAAATGAGACACATATTAATGCATTAAAGTGATACTTTAATCAAAATTAGAGATGTGCCGATTCACAAAATCAGGCTGATGTACCAAATCATTGATGTACCAATTCTGTAATGTCGATTCACAGATGTGCTGCAAATGTATGAAAAACATTTTTGCTTATATATAAGTTGAATTTAGGTTCCTATTATATTTAAAGAATAGTATTGGTGAAGCGTAGCACAATTAAAAGTAAATTTAAAACTTAAATTATTTCAGTTTACGGTGTCCAAAAAGTAAATAGAGTAACAACAAACCACGTAAGTTCACATAAAGACAAAAATAAAAGAAATATGTTGGTCTATACAGTATTTATATAAAAAATTTATTTGTGAACACAGAAAATAGTACCTAAGCATTCGTAAGGTTGTTTACATGTTTTGTTGCTGTTGACAGTCAAGTGATAGGCTTGAAACAAAACTGGGTGAATTGTTTTTATATGTGCATTGGTTCTGCAATAAAAAGGATTAATGTAACTTGAAAAATATTTGTACGCTTAAACCTAATTCTTTAAAAAAAAAAATGTAGACTAACTGACGATTTGTGCTTGGGTGATTTGTTACACATTTGGGTTGGCATAAAAATATTTGTTTATGAACAGGAAAATTCAAAATTAATGCCTCTCAAAGAATTAATTTTTAAGATGAAAATGTTACTAATGAACTCATAAATACAATAAAACCTTTTTTACAATGTATCTGAAGTGAACACTTTTTATGTACACTATATAAGAGAAACTTTACATGTACACTTGTCTTGAAATAATATACGAAACTTATATACCATATTTACATATGTAGAGTACTTAATTATCTTAATAACCTGTGGGAAAGCATTTTATAACAATACAGAATCAAAACATAATTTAAATTTAAACCTAAGTAAAAACTGAAATACATTGTAACCTATATGGATAGTTTTACAAGGGACCAAAATAAAAAAACTTATGCATGCTGATAATGCAAGCAGACTTGATCTCCATCCAGACTTAGCATCTGGTTTGGTGGTGTGGGTGGGTGCAAAATATCATAGAAAGTAATAGTATATTCTGCAGTTGATACACTTAAAATAGCTGTATTAAGAGCGCCACCTACCTAGCGCTTTAAATCTGTTTCAGTGTATTTGAAATCTGCATTTTTTTTACCAAACCACTAAACATGTCCCCAATTATACCAATGTACGAAAAGAAAACACACACTCCAGTCTGAGTAGGTGGACCCTCCCCATCGCTTGCCTTCCCTGGCCGGCTGGCACCGAACGTGCAAGCTCACCACGCATCTTTTCCATCGAGGGGTTTTTACGGTGCCTGCGCTGGTTTTCCCCCCTCCCTTTGTCGTTCAGGTTAAGTTAGCATTGGAGGTAAACTTGGTACCAATCACAGCTAGTTTGCCCCATCCCAGTTAAGTCGCGAGCATGTGCCCTTGTAGTTAGGAACTTCCCTGCATGCCTAGATACATGGGGCTCAGCCCTGACACGCACTTAGGACCTATCTCTACCCTGAACCTCCGACTCTCCTCTTAGTTTTAAGGTAGGTTAGAAAATAAATTCAGACAGGGCAGTTCAAAGGCAGTTCAGGAGCAGTTCTGACTGGAGCATCATCTGCAACTCTCACTATCTCGCCACGCTTACAACTTAGTTTTATAACTTTACTATTGTCAGAACTTGTGTTTCTCAACACACTAGGCAGAAGCTCTTGTCACGGAGCCTTCTCCTTGCTTCAAGTGTTGGCCGCGTGCCTTGTCCACGCCGGCCGTAGTTATACTGGGGTAGCTCTCGCCCTGAACTAAGATTGTATCCAAACAAGGGTAGACAGAGAAGAATGATGCTGAAAGAAGATGTCTTCACTGAAATATTGGGGTACTGGATGTCCATGTAGGAACAATTCGCTTGACGAATTTATTGTTTCCTGAATCCTATTTACTTCATCCAGATAGGCGCCCTCGCCTCGTGATAATTCACTGCAACGGCTTCCTTATCATTTACAATCTCGTGAGCACGTTCTTTTATTTGTTTCAACCTGTTCTCTTGAATTTTCAGTTTAAATTAAAATGTCTTGAAACTCATGCTTATGTACAATGCAACGAAGCAAGTGCTAAATTTGAACGATTTGTAGTGCTGACCAAGCTACTAAAATTAACGCACTAAGAGAACAACAAAAATTACGAGAAACACACAAAACGAAATAAGTAAGGGGACACAAAATGAGTATCCTATTGTGAGTAAGGGATAATGGTCACTCAATAATAGCGCCAAAATGATGACACATAACCTCAATAATAGGAGAAAAAACTCAGAAAAGAAATACTGCAATTTCCAGAATACACACACAAAAAAATAGAAATAAGACACATCCAGACATGACGAGACGTACTTCACTAAAGAGATAGCATCGGCATTCAAAAATTGTAAACAGGATCACATTACACAAGCACCGTTCCGGTCACACTAAATCTTCTGCTGTGTAAAGACATTCATCAAGCCCAGAGGATCAAAAATGTTTGGTAGGGACAGGAAATGATTTTGTTATTGGAGGATAAGGGTTTTATTCCAAGACATGGACATAAAAATGACTTACCATGCTGCCATCTTGTCGCACACTGATGAAAGCGCTACCTGGTGGTAGATGTTTTTATTTACACATAAACAGTTTTCTCTCTCAGCAGCAGATTGTAGAACAATCACAAGCTCTCTGGTCTCTACAGGGATACTGGGCCTGTACACTTTCATTGATTTTCCACGTTGAGTGTATTAGGCATGAACTTCAGACGAGGTAGGTATAATGCTCTCAATACATGATGCACATTATAAATGGTATTCCCAAGCCCTCCAACATAGCTAAAAATGGCTTTTTCACACTACTGTATCTTGTAATATACTGCAGAAACACGTGAAACTATTATAGGGACTTGCATTAAACTTTTTTGTGTACTTTAACACCAATAAATTGATAGGGTCACGCTTAAAATACCATAGGTACACGCTGCACGACGGAAACACTGCATGCCAGTTCAGCGACTTACGCGTAGGAGTAATGGGGCACTAGGTGCATGTGTCAGTGTCGCCTATTGCTTGCTTGCTTCTGAGCCTCAAACGGTAGGTGGCACCCTTAAGAAAAGAAAGTCAAAGTTACAAACACCACAAAACAGTTTTCTTTAGACTGCTGTGAGGCCAGGTGTGACGTCTTGCTCAATGAACAGAAGAGTGGCAACATTTAAATTAATGGACAATTACTTCCCCTTCTGCTACAGAATAGCTTAAGTAGTGGGACAGGCAGTAAGCTTAACATGTGTTGTTCATGTGGTAGGATACTGTACCCTTAATTTAAAGTCTTTACATGCACCTTTTTGTGGCTATTGATATACCGTAGCAGGATGTTTTAAACATCTGTTTGTGATGTCAACTTCCACTTCAACCATAGGTACGTAAAAGCTAAACAAACCCCACTTCTTCCCAAAGAAGCCCATACATTAAGAGAGCTTGGGTAGAGATGATGGAAAATAGTTTTAATTATGTAGACACTATAAAATGCTACAAGCATGCTTTCTAGTTACGAATAGCTACAACCTCCACAATCTGTGAATTCACATGAAAATGCAATTTTATAATCATTTTGCAATTTGTTTTGGTTAATTTCAGTAAATATGGAGTTTCAAGGTAATGAAATTCAATGTGCATAAAACAAATGCTGTTGCAATTCACGCAAATGAGTTGCAGGATACTTCTGAGAAACATTTCTAAACACTGTCTAAAAAAAAAGCTTGCAGTAACATGCTGCAATTCTAAATGAAAAGTTCTGTATGCATCTTTTATTGTTTTGCTGGCCAGTCCTGTGGTTATACTACAAGCTAATGTGTGCATATACCACTAGTAAGCTAATACAGTAACTACATGGTAAGTTTCAATGTTGTTCATGAGACATCACTGTGTTACTAAAATCTTACTACAGATTTGGGTTCATGTGGGTAACAATGCTTATGCCAAGTGTACTAAAATTACTGAATTAAATACAACACTGCTACCATTACTTTATAAAATCTCACGAACAGCTAGGTTTTGTTTTGTCAGTATTCCAGTAAAGTTTCATCTAGTGTGGCACAGGTACTCAATTTCATAAGAAAAAGTGATTTTCTCATAAGGAAAGCATTGGCTTTCCTTATGATGTCACAGGTGTGTAAAATGTTTAGATGCTAATAAATGCAATATAACATAAAATAAATGCTACAAACTGCACACATAAATGTTATTTTCCATCATTTGTAGGCATGGGGCATAAATTAACTCCAAATAAGTTGAGCGAAGTCTATAGGTTTTTGGAAGCCAGTATAGAAATCTAAAAAAGCACGATCCCAGATAATGGTTTCTGCAAACTTTGTGAGAAACTATTTTGCGATATTAGTGCATTTATTTCACATAATGTCTTGTGGTGCAATAAAATATAATCATTTATAGCGTCAAAAATAGCTCGGCAGAAATACATTGTTCTCGTAAAATATTTGCTCTCATAGTTAGTAAAAACAATTCTGTAGGATTAACCTATCTTCATTTTTCTTTACTGATTTACTTAAAATTGTAAAATACAATTAACCTCTATAGCATTAATTTATGTCTGATGCCGCCTTAAGGTCATGCTGTGAGGATAGCTGAATAACTTACACATTTATTTTAAATAAATTAAATGTTTTTAACTGAACTGTGAGTCATAGTAAATTCAGTTAATTATTACTATACTGTATTATTTTAAGTATAATAAATATCAGATTATATTTTTTACGCTATACCATCTTGGGTTTCTACTAATAAATCATTTTGAGAGGTCTTAAATTTGTCACAGCAATCTTTCTGGTCAAGTCAATGAACTAAAAGACAGAGGCAGGAGATACTGGACCTTAAGCACCTTTGTAAGAAGAGATTTCATTACTTGGCAAATAACTCAACTCTTTAAATGTTTATCCTCAAATAGGAAAAAAAAAAAAGGGGGGGGGATATTCACATTAAAGTTAATTTATTTAAAGTTGAAGGATTATAACAATCAAAAGGTAGTGAAACAAAGTAGCAGGTGGAATGATAATAAGAGTGTAAAGCGATGAGGTGCCCACCAACCTTCTGCTGCTGCATCTCCTGCTCAACAGTCTCGGCGCGGAGGGGCAGGAAACCACTGAAGCGCTGTATCTCCTGCCTCTTGGCCTTGAGCCAGCCTCGAGCAGACTCCAGGTCAACCTCCAGCTTCCTCCTAGCATCGACAGCAGCGATCAGCTGGCCCACATCAGCCTGCAGGCGGCCACCCAGTTCAGCATGCTCGGCGTGCAGGTTGGCCAGAGCTGCCTCGAGCTGCTGCTGTTCAGCCGGCTCTAGCTCCGCCTGCATGCCACCCACCCGCTTCTCCAGCGTCTCCTGCAGCACCTGCTTGCTTTCCATCTCCTTCTGAAGAGCCTGCAACACCACAACGACATTCCTCCTTCAAACAGCACTGACCGTCTGCTGTAGTCATTAAAAAACTTCGTACTATGTATTCTATCAGGTGTACAACTTTGCTTCCGCCGTTTTCGATCGATGGCTGCAGCGGTAAGTGCTGGTGGAAATATGTAGATCAAAATGTAACACAGTAAGCTTGGACATCTGTCAACATAACGACATCACCACATTAGTGAATTTGTGTTTGCATCATAAATGTATTCTCGAGCGAAGATGTCGGTTTTCAAGCCAAATGCTTGGCATTTGTGGGAATTGTTGATTTTCTGCTTCCATTAAAACAAATTGTACGATGAGGCTGCTCTTAGTGAATAAACGTGTCGTGAGTGGTTTCAACGCATTATGAGTGGTGATTTTGATGTCTAGGACCGGCATGGCGGTGGAAAAGAGAAACATTTCGAAGATTACAAAATAGAGGCATTACTTGATGAAGACTACAGTCGGTTCACGACTGGAAGAGACTTTCTTGAAGCCCTGCTAAAGATCTACTTTCAAGCCCATTTCATATCCTTCCACCAAAGGTAAACAAACATTGCCATGTGGCAGTCACATGGCAATGTTTACATGCAATGTTTACATTCCACTGTGTGTGTGTAGATGTGTTCGTACATGCACGTACCCATTATAAAAGTCATGTATATATTATTAATGAATATTCCACAAGCGTAAAGTTTTTAATCTTGAGAATTTCACACAAAAGAATATGCGATGCCAGCGAAAAACATTTCTTTCTATAAACCCAAAATGTGAGTATTTTGATGA
The DNA here is from genome assembly GCA_002778355.1 of Clitarchus hookeri. Lineage (NCBI taxonomy): Eukaryota > Metazoa > Arthropoda > Insecta > Phasmatodea > Phasmatidae > Clitarchus > Clitarchus hookeri. The sequence continues at coordinate 358,388 of NQII01000296.1, read as the reverse complement.
ATCGATAGTTGTCTATTTACAATTGATTGTTAGTGACTTTCGATAAATTCCCGTACATCGAAGGCAAGATCATCAGTATTGATCAAAATTGCTACAGACGTTAAAATGGCATGGTGGTTGATTAGGATGTTTCGTGCAATTGTAAAATGTTATTTAAAAATGGTTGTGATGGTTTTCGACAGGACGGCAGAGTTTGCGAGTGAAGGATTCTACGTCTTGGACAATGTGAAAACAATTCTTATGTGCAAATACTGCAACGTTAGAATAGAGTGGCAAAGGAAAGACACATGCACGAAACACATAAAAACAAAAGCCATCAGTACGAGAAAGTGAGCACAAATTAAAATCATACATTATTAAAAACCACATAATAAAGAGCGGATATTAGCAAAACAAGACAAATAAATGAATTATTATAGGAGGTCAAACAAGATAATCGCACAAACTCTCTGGCATGTGTGTTAAACACACCTCGCCAACAACACAAGGAACGATGGTTAGTAAACAAATGGCCACGTTACTTTCACCTTGAGTGTGATCATGTGATTATGCAAGAAACGTTGAAATCTAAATACATTAGCATCACATCATTAATAATTGCCATAATAAGGTACAAGTCTTTTCAACACCCATTTGTAAGCGATAAATTAACAATTACGTTAAAACTTTGGAACTATTTCCTCTCTTTGTGCTGGCAACCTAACGGCATAACTATATCCGTGCTCGCCGCTGTTTGTAATGTTATATGCAACAGCGATTGCCGATCCCACAAAAAAGTATCCAACTAAATCAAAAGTTTCTTCCAGTCGTGAACCGACTATAGTGCCAAACGCAAGAAGAATTGGCAGAATCATTGGGAGTGATGCAATAAGCCATTTCAAAACGTCTCAAAGCCATGGGAATGATTCAGAAGCAAAGAAATTGGGTTCCGTACGAGTTGAAACCAAGAGATGTTGAACGGCGTTTATTTGCTTGTGAACAGCTGCTTCAAAGAGAGAATCGGAAGGGGTTTCAACATCGCATTGTGACTGGTGACGAACAATGGGTCCACTATGATAATCCCACGCGCAGAAAACCGTGGGGAATGCTCGGACATGCCTCCACACCGACGGCCAGACCGAATATGCACTGCGCTGTCACCTCAGTGTGGTATCTTACGAGCTGTTGAAACCGAGTGAAACCATCACAGGAGATCAGTATCGAACACAATTTGTGTTTGAGCTGAGCTTTAAAGGAGAAACGGCCACAGTACAAAGAGAGACACGATAAATTTATCCTCCAGTATGACAATGCTCGGCCACATGTCCCAAAACCGGTCAAGACATACTTGGCAATGCTGAAATGGGAGGTCTTACCCCACCCGCTGTACTCTCCAGACGTTGCTCCTTCCGACTACCATTTGTGTAGATTGATGGCACATGGCCTGGCCGATAAGCATTTCTGCTCGTATGAAGAAGTCAATAAATGGATCAATTCGTGGGTCTCCTCAAAAGACGCATCGTTTTGTCGAGATGGTATCCGAAACTTGCCAGAAAGATGGGACAAAGTAGTGGCTAGCGACGGACAGTACTTTTAATCATAAATATGTAATCACGTTATAACAGTAAAGCTTCAAATGTTGGGAAAAAAATGGCGGAAGCAAGGTTGTACANATCATAAATATGTAATCACGTTATAACAGTAAAGCTTCAAATGTTGGGAAAAAAATGGCGGAAGCAAGGTTGTACACCTGATACAAATAAACATACATTTGTGAAAAATATTTCTTTTCATGTATAATTGAGAAAGTAACTGCTACCATTAAAACCAAATCTTTAACCATCAATGTACTTCTAAGTATCTTCCCAAAATATTTGAATTATAGATTATGTCATACACAAAACTGTCCTGTTTAAAGGCTTCAAGAATAGTAAATATGATTAATACAGCATTTAGACCCTTTTCATTATTATGAAAACCTAGGAATTTTAATAAAATGAAAAACAGCATATTTACCCACAAATCTTACACACTTTATATTACAAATTTTTTGGTTCATAACATGGCATACATAGGGTATATGGGAAATTTTCTGTGCATATTTCATGTACTGATTCCATTAATAACTATGTTAACAACAAAATAAAGAATTGGAGTTATGTTTGTTTTTGGAATAAAATTCTACTGCTTGCAACAGTAACAATTTTATCTGCATAGCAAGCTGACAGCATCAATGTGACATGTGCACTGGAACAAGCTTGGTACACAATTTATAAAATGGCAGTTCACCAAAGGGGTGAGATGAGTTCTGATTCTGCTTGAAAACGAACCTAAACACCACGAGCATTACAAGAAGTGACCTTGCACTTCCACTTTCTGCAGGGATATCATATCAGAAACCAATAAATATTGTTTTCAACGACCAGAAAGTCACCAAACTATTTACTGTAACATTTATGTAATTACAAAAATTTACATGAGTGAGCTGACTTCTTCATATATCAATCATCAGACATGCCAATGTGCGTACATGTATATACAATAAAATATAAAAACAAACTACAGTCTTCAAAAGATGACAGTTGGTACCGGTAAAAATGTGTCTTGCAACCCGGTAAATGTTTGGTGGATAGCTACCGTAATATGTGCATTATTCACAATTCGTAACCACTGTTTCCTGATCACACATATGACTCAGCAGCACTTTCTGCACTAGACTCAAATGTGGCAAAATCTGGAAAATAAACTGTTGATTAACTTGTCAAAAAAAGATGATCTTCACAACCATCCAAAGCATTACAGGTTATGATTACAATTTATATAGTGATGTACACTGAAGAGCTAAAAAAAACTGGTACACCTGCCTAATATCGTGTAGGACCCCCCCCNTTGTCGCAAGACGACGTAGCATGGATTTGTTACATACTTACTAACATTAAATAAATTTAATACAAGTTTATCTGTATACATTAAATCTTATCTTCACAATTTGTTATTGTTCTATTTTTCGGTAGGTTAAATAAAACATTTAATGAATTTTACCTGCATCATTTGAATGAAGTTGCAAGCAAAATGCAAGTATTCAAAATGGAACCGAATACTGGAACCGATATTTAAATTGTAGAATCGGTACCGGAACCGGAACCGATATTTTTTGTTATTCGACCAATCCCTAGTTCATATGCAATCTGATGGCTTATAACGTGAATATCTATTCCTACAGAAAAATCTATTGGTAATGTACATTTATATACAACTGAGTGTTTTTATGAAACTAATTTTTTTTAATGAATAGGTAAAAATTACAGTGTGATGAAAAATGCACTACTACTTGTAACAGTTTTCAATATGGTGGATGGCATTGTATATGTATCAACCTATTCAAGCTGTCATTTTATAATGCAGAATATGCATTTGTAGCCATTTTCATGTGAAATTGTGGAAATATGTTATTTATTATTACCTTTGATTCTTATAAATGCCATACCTTTAATATAAGTATCATAGAACTCACCAACTTACAACTTAACTTTCAAGCAATTTTTTAGTTGCAACAAATTTTTGTACCTTCATAAAAAATGGGTAGTATTTTTTAAGAGCCCAAAATGTGTAAAAATTATTGTCTTATATGCCAGCACATACTATATAATTTTCTGTAATTTCCATGCTTTTCACAACATAGAAAAAACTGTCAAAAAAAGAGTATTGGTCTACAGATTATCTTATACACACGCCAATATTTGGCAACACTATGTCTTGTGACTGATACAGTATATGCTTTTATTGAGAGACCTACATTTTTGTTCCAACGAACTGAAACCAGCTGGAAATCGGCTGTTCAAAATTCAGATGGTTATCGACAACTTGAAAAGAAATATGTGTGAGGTTTATTACCCATTTCAGAATAGTTTTTGATGAAGAACTAGTACTTTTAAAAGGCAAATTGTCACTTCAATAACACATTCCCAGTAATAGACATAGGTTTGGCAAAAAGCTGTTAGTTTTGTGTGACTGTGAAACAGGATACATTATAGATTATATTATTTATACTGTCCAAACCAGCAACAATACCATTTCAGACATATTGGGTACTTCAGTGTCAGTGGTACCAACAATGATGGCACCATTTCTAAATAAAGACTATACACTTTTTGTTGACTACTTGTATACAGCCCACAGTTATTCCAGTTTCTGCAGCAAAACAATATGAATTCATGGAGCACTGTGAGAAAAAATAGGAAAGAAATGTTTCAAGTCACTAACTAATTGGAAAAAAGGAGACTTTGAGGCTGGACGTACAGATAACATTTTGTTTGTATGCTGGCACGATTGAAGGGAGGTAACCATACTGCCCACCACTACTGAGATGGAGATGAAAGAGACAGGAAAAAAGATAGAGCCAATGGCGAGAATATTCTAAAACCAAACTGTGTAATAGAATACTACATGAACCTCGTGGGCATTGAAAAGTGTGACATGTCGCTTAGCTCAGTCCAATCTATCTTTTTTTTTATAAAAAAAAAAAGGCAACAATACCTGTGTGAAGTGTGTGCTGTTCCTCTTTATTTGCCTGATGTTTCAAGAAATATCACACACACTCAAAGTTTTAAATCAAATATGTACAAATAGTGAATTTAATTTTCAACAGGTAAAACAAATTTCCAAAATAAATGTTTTTTTTTTAGTTTTGCTGGCAAATTCAGTCCACCACAGTTTAGTCATTCTTGCCAATTCCAGCACTTAAAAGGTTAAATAAGATTTACACTGCCTCACAAAGTGCTCAACCAGTATGGTCCAGACTGTTCCATGGTTGTAAATAAGTACTCAGTTTTAATGGCTGGATGCCAAGCTCACCTTTAGGGATTGCAACCTCTCTTCAGCCGCTTTACTCTCAAAACCAAGAGGCGGCTGACTGTCCAGCTGGGTTTTCTTCTCAAGAACCCATTCTCGAGCTTGTCCTATCTCCCGCCGGGTGTCTTCTAGACTCTTATGAGCCAGATCGAGAACCTGAGTCCTGCGCTGTACTCGTTTTGCCACATCATTGTATCGCCTTTCAACAGACTTCAACTGCAAACATTTCAATAAAAGAGCTTTATTATAGAGCATTCTGATATACATAATACACTTTCACAACATGTTGATGTGATGTGATTGTGTTACAATCAAAGTGACATGAAATCAAGATCAAATGAACAAAAAATACTCCTTGCAAATAGTGATGAAATTGGAGTGGAAAGAGATTTGGGTGGCTCTTAATATTGAGGTCTTGAGAGCCGATGAAAGTAAAATGAGATGAGCATAGAGCAGCACCAGAATACAAGGGTGGGGAAAATGGGAGATCCCTGAGAAAACCCGACGACCAGCGGCATCATCTGGCATGATTCCCATATGCAAAAATCCAAGAGCGACCCTGATGGGAATCGAACCCGGTTCATTATGGTGGGAGGCGAGTAGTCAGACCACTACACCATCGCAGCCGCCTGATGAAATTGGAAATAATATGTGAACATATGAAGTAATAATAATCATGAACAATAATCAGTAATTAAATCCTGCCCTTTCCACAGGCAATTTACAATACTAATGATGAGAATTTATTATAGACAATGAAAATCCAACTAAATGAAAAAAAAACTTTCAAGTAGGAGAGTGGCTTTCAATAGAGTGCTGCACCTGACTGTACAGTATACAGAACTCATTTAAAAGTAGTACACACATTATAAAAATGTCAGAACCGTACAATTTATGTAGTATATGAAAGAAGAATGCACATATTTTATGATGTTATAAACTATTTTGCTAGAATGCACTTATATAAATGTTTAATAAAATTAATAATAATATATTTTTATTTGAAATTTAAGCATAATTACACTATGGCTGCTTCAGAAAGCACATTTGGCAAGAAACCCTTTATCAAATACGAAAACCATAATAATTACGATGGCCGTATGTAAAAAAATTATCGGAACTAATGTTAAAAATTAATTTTTTATTAACTTTGACACTTGATGCTCTTTGATAAGTAAATATAAACATGACTTCATCTCATCTGCAGATAGAATCACGTAACCCAGGCAGGGTGTGAAACTCAAACAACTTGCATCCAGTCTCTACCAGCACGCCCCTAGATGCGAGGGCACTCAAGGACAAAAACAGCCAAATTAATTTGCCTTATTATCCGATGTCCCGCCAACCCATCTAGTGTGACAGAAGCCAGCTTAGCGCGCCAGCTAAGCGTCTAAGCTAACTTCGCAGATTGCACCCCCGCATGAAAGAGACGCCTGCTTTCGCCACAGACCAAGAGATGGCACCAGAGAGCGCAGCTCCGCCCACAGGGAGAAGAGCTCACCCGCCACACTTGCACCTCAAAGAGCCCGCGGGCAAGTGGAATATATGTTCGTGCACAGCCGCAGAACGACAGTTCATTCTCAGCAGCTCGCTCCAACACTTTCAGTACTGGAACTCTCTGCTAACATTGATGTATTCACGACCTACCAGACGCTCTTCAAGACCTTTACCAGGAGCCCCCAAAGGAGTCAACACCCCTTTTCTACACACTTCTGGTAGTGGTACCCGAGTCCCTTCTGGACAACAAGCATCGAGTTAGTTATAATAGCTACCTAGCATCATCTGCTTTGTTAGTTCAGAACCAGGTCCCTTCCACCTGGTTTGCGTAGGTCAACTTCCGTTACAGTTCTTGATAAATTAGGAGTTTGTGCGGGCCACCGTATTATTCCTCTCGGAATAAAAACGTCTTCAATTAACTTCCGAGCACTCATTGCTAAGGGTGACTGTAACTCCAACTTCCGTAGACGTCAGTTCACCAGGGAAGAGCAGAAGACTGCGGCATTCCCAACCTGTTTTCCAAACCTAGTGTAGGACTGCGGGCTCCCTTAACCGAGTGCATGTACGTCAAAAAAATATACATTAGACGGCCACCCATACTGTGCATCTGGTGTGCAGTACGGTAGAGCCCCAACCATTAGGTCACAACTACAAGGCGGTAAGTCAGTCAGTCCATTCATTCATCCACTGTGCTAAACTGTCGCCGGAAAGAGTGGGAGACAGGGTCTGGAGGTTTGGCCCCTTTGGTACACACCCACATTGTTGTTGGACTCCTGGAGTAAACCCAATGCTCTAACCACCATGCTGAACTGTCGCCGGTCAGGGTACTCGGGTACAACTCTGGATGGCTTGGCCTCAGCTTGGCTCAACACTTAGTTAGGGTACTTTGTCGCCTGCTCCTCCAACTGTAAAACCTACCTACATGCCTTACACCCGTAGAGGTTGCGTATTAGAAAGGCAGTTACCAACTCCAAGCGCATAACTTGTGCTGTAACCCAGCCTCCACTGCACTTTACAGCATAACCCCCCAGGAACGAGCTCAAGCTGCCCGACAGTTGGAGAGGCCTCACCTTCCAGCTTCCTTCCCCTCCTTATTTCAGCACCCATTAAAGACTGCCAGAGAACCACATCCCAACGTCGTCGCCTTACACCAAGGACTTAATATACCACTGGGTCTTGCAAACCCGTTGTGCCACCTCAGCTGAGCCAGCAGTCCTCCTCGGGCCTCTACCTGCATCACCCGCTGCAAAAACCGCCACCCTCGCCCCGAGCTTGGGCACGAACTCCAGCAGGAGCCAACCCCAGCTGAAGTAGAGCCAGGAGCTACCTCGGGCGACGCCCGTCAAAGGTAAACCAGTTGCGGTGTGCAGGCCGGTAATATGTAAGGTCATTCGACACACTCCAGACTTTTTAACATGCCGCCAAACCACATGCCCTAGGTTGTATACCGGCCCCGTTCCAGTGAACAAACCATGAGTCAATCTGAAAGCCTGCCATTTCTCTTACCGACACACCTAAAACTAGCCCTACCTATAACAGATATGCTGTATTTTAATAAAAATTATTCTCTTATCAAGTGATTTTTTTAAAAAAATATTTACATAAATTCTAGCAAAATAATTTATGTGTTAGAATAATGTAAGTCTTTTTCTTTCATATACATTATAAATAATATATTTTTGACAATTTTGGTAGTGTGGGCATTACTTTTTAATGAATTCTTGTACAGTCTGTTGCAATGCTCCACTGGAAGCTCAGTTCAACTTAATTTGGCAGTTGGATCATAATTTTTGACACGTGTTCTACAAATAATTAAATTTTTCATTCGTTATCAGCAGAAGAATTTATTACAACAGTAAACAAAACACTATTAATATTTTATTTAGATAATGCAGGGAATCCAAAAAAATTTATCTGCAGTTAATGTTGGGCATATAAAAGTATCCCAAAATGCATTATATTTCCATTGTACTGTGTCTCCAGTGTTTGCCTTTTACAGTCTCAATTGGTAAATTTGTTAAGTGATACAGGATTAAAATTCTTGAACTCACACTACTAACTTATTGTCCAAATGTAAGCATCTGAGTTTGACATAAGCTGTATGCAATGACTAGGAACTTTACAAAGAGACGTGGATGAGAGCCTGCTTCCTTGTACATCAGTACCTTATTGCATGTTTATAGCAGTTGGACCATAGTGATGGCAACCTTTACCTTCCCAACCTTGTCAACACCTTATGAGCGGTAGAAGTGGTCACTGTTACCTGCTCCTCCACCTGCTGTGAATCCAAGTTGCTGACAATGTCCATCACATTGCCGGCCAGCTTTCTGACCTCGCTGACCCTCTTTGTGCCCTGCAGATTGAACTCCTCTGCAAGGTCGGTCAAAGTGGTCAACTTCTGGCTGCAGTCAAGCCCACTGCCCTGGCCCAGGGCTTCCATTCTCTTTATCAGGGAGTCAAGCCAGCCGTGCACGTCTTGCACCTGGGTTCGGAACTCCTCAATCACGCTCTGTGCACCTTGCTTCTTTCCCAGCACTTGCGTCAACTGCTCACAAACAACACATTATTTTTAGAAAATGGCAATTTTGATAGTGTCATATTTCAGTCAATCATTAAGCTCAAGTTACTGACAGTATAAACCTTACAACTTATTAGGTACATATGTGGGACTGTAAAACAATAAATACAGCTGTTATGCACTAAGCCAACTTCTTATTAGAACTGTATCACTGTAAGAATAGTCTAAAATATGTAATTTTAAACTGATTTAATTTACAGAATATCATGAGTAAATTTTTAAATACCTTTAGTAAGCTGTGTCCATATTTGGACTTATATTTTCAGTTTTTAATTAAAGCAATTTTATAATTGGTTTAATAGATAAACTTATTTAGGAAGAGAATCTAATGCCAATTTACAAAATGGGGCAAATACATAGGTTTGTTTTTTGTTTATCCACTACTTTGAATACCAATTGAAAAGATCAATACTGTAAATAAGGCATTCATACAGCTCAGCAACCTGAATGGGGCACATCTTGTAGTCTGAGATACTGAGATGGCAGCCAGTGAAACAGTTACTGAGAAAGAGGAAATGAAGTGGACTGCAATCATTTGTAGCAATTATACTATATTGCAGTGTTAGTCTATGAAACATTAAATTAATAGTTATCACCATACTGATGGTGGTAACCATTAAGAGGTAAGAGTAATTCCACTATAGTGATGACTGAATAAGATGAATAGGCCCTACTCTTTAATACAGTGTTAGTACATTATGTCAGGCCTTACTCATGATGTAAAACCTGCCATCTTATTACAATATTTTTTATATTCATTAGCAGCAGTGCCAACCAATATACAGCATGTACAAGTGGTTTGGTTTTGCATAATAAATGCAATTTGCAAAAGAGAAATAGAAAAAGGTGATTCCTTGACTTGTCAACTCAAGCTTTTTCATTAAACTTGCGAAGCCTATTTTCTGCCACCAAAAGTAAATGTCAAAAATACTGTATATGAAATATTACAACTACCTTCCAAAAACAGCTTCCAGATCCATTACTGGTAATAAAACTACTCTACTGTCTTTACTATAATTTGCAGTAAGTAGAATAAAATTATATACAGTACTTAATAGAAGGTAAATTCATACACAGGTAGAGTAGGTATTTCCACATGGTAGCAAACATATAAGGGCAGAAAAATTGGGGGAATGAAGATGAAGGAAGGGTGCCACAAGCCAACTTTGTCCTTCCAATAAAATGCCAATGTCCACTACTGAATGTGACTGTCTGGTGTTGACAAGGATTGGGTATAGAGATAAGGACCTCACCTCTGCTTCCAAAGAGTTGAGCTGTCCCTCCAGGTTGTCGTCATCCTCCACAGCAGGTAGCTCTATCAGTAGTCGGGTTCTCCTCTCCCCAATAGCTCCCAGCAGTTCAGTCATGGCAGCCAGCTCTGCACGTGCTGCCTCGGGTCGTAGCTTGGAGGGCCGAGAGCGCCAGTCCTGGACGACTGCATGCTGCTCCTTGACCCACTGCTGCAGGGCAGCCCTCTGCTTCTGCAGCTCTTCCAGCTCGCCCAAGTTGGACGAAAGGTTTGACATCCGACCCTGCACCTAAAACCCCAAACCCAAACTTCACCATCATGCACGCATATACACATATACATAGGTTACGATCTATTCAGAAGGAGAGCCACAGGCCAATCACTTGTGTACCTTCATCAACATTGTACTTCACAATTACAACATAAAAAACCTTTCTTGACTTTATTTATATACAGCCAATCTTTGTCGGTATTCTAACTAACAATTTTTTTTCCAGATACATCAAACTATGAAAAAGTCTCTTTCTTTTAAAATTATGGTTAAAATAAATAACTGACAAAATTCAGTTGTGGATTTTAAAATGTTTGCAATTCTCAATTGGAAAAACTTTTTCCTCGGTTATAAATTATTAGATGAATGATATGATACGTATTTTGGAAGAGATCGAACAAACCCTAAACACTGTCTAACAATTGTAATGGAATGGAGAAAATAAGTGTATTTCTGTGAATTTGGATGCAGAAATAATTAGGTTAATTCACATCATAGATAATCCTGGGTATAAATGTAACATGACTATAATATTGACTAAATATGTATTTTTTAATGTGTTTATAGATGGTATATTTTTATGACTTAGCACATATGAAAAACACATTTCGAGTGCCTAGTGATTGTAAATTTTCCCATAGATTTTCATGAAGTAGTAATAATTTTCTAAGAAAATTACAAAATATTCAATGCCACAGGCACAAATATGTATTGTGCAAAAGATTAATTGTATAGTAAAAAGATTGCTTAAAATAGTTGATATGCTTAAAATGAAATATATTTTACTACATACAATCCTAATTATGTTTTCCACAATTTCAAAAACTTGTGTACCTATCTTTTTACTGTCAGAACTCACAAATATTTATTGTCTGTCAACCAGCATAAACATTTAAAACAAACAATTTTAGAAAGTTTGAGGAAGAAATACTGTCTCATTAATGGTGTGTTTTTCAGGTCCTGGAGGTATAATTATTGGCAAGACTGTATTCTGTCAGTGTTTTGATTACAATAATTTGATGCTATACTCTTGAAAGCCCTGAGCTGCATGCTCAGCAGGTTTATGGCTCATCATCCTGAACCAACCACAAATGAGATGATATTGGAGAACACACATAAATAGCGAAAAACAAAGACCAAACAAAAGGGTTAAACGAATATTTGCAAACAATCAAATGCAGAGTAGGTACCTAATAGTGATATGAATTTATTCATTTGGCATCTAAAAAATCTGCACTTTCAATAACTCACCAGCTCACATGGCCTTAGTAACAAAAGACAGATTTTAAAGTCAAGTTAAAGTGAAAACATACAGGTGATAAAAACAAATCTTGGTTAAATACAGTATTAATTTGGTTATGTTCTATGTCATAATGTGAGAAGAATTTTTAAAGAGATCTGAAAGCATGCTTACTTTGCATTTTGAAGTGTGCCAATTTAGTTAGTGTTTGAAATAATTATTTGTGTGTATTACAGTATTTTAAGAGGTTCTCATTTGCATCTTATCACCTATTTCATTATGACTTGTGTCATATTACAGAGTTTGAAGTCAAGAGCGAATTATCGCCAGAACATTCAACAGGTGTGGGTAGTCTCGACTCAAATTGTCACTGCAATTGGAAAGATACATCGGTAAGGGTCCTTCAAATTTTGCCTTGAAATTAAGTTTCTCAAATATATCCTCTGTGAATGTCACCCATTTGAGATCCCTCACATTTTACGGTTCGCAGCATATGTAATTTACCGAGCAAATCAGATAAACTCTGCTGCATTTATTCATCCAAAATACCATTTGCAAGATGCAACACATATCATACTAATCAAGACCCTGGTTGCCAAATGGTTAGCTCACAACTATGGTGATTCAGTGGGGGTCAATCCAGATTTTTGTACTTGGAATGTGGCAGACCGGTGCCAGTGACCTCCGAGTTTTCTTGAGGAACCCCCATCGCCGTGTCTTCACATTCTTAATAGGCAACATGCAATTTTCACAAATATAGTTGAAAATTATACAAACACATTTGTATATGTGTATGAAAATAAAAATGTGACATTTGTTGCATAAAAATCAGTTTTGAAAAAGTCATTTTAGTTTCAAAACAGCAACTTTTGTGGCCACTGTCACGTGAATGTGGAACGCTCTCTCATTGGTTTGACGTCTCTAGTCATACGCCAGCGGCCTGCCCCGACACGTTGCAAACAAGCAGCACTAAAATTGAAGGCAACATTGTGAAAGCATAGTTGTATAATCTGCCACGAGTAGATACCAATATGGCACTTGATTATTGTCTGTCTGATGTAACTTGGCAAGATTTTGACAGTTCGACGAAAGTAGCGCCAAATGTTTACTTTTCGTTTAATTATAGATTCGCCATCAGCTGGTGCGTCATGTGGAGACTGTATATTTTATCAAGATGCTGACAGCTAATCCACTTGCCATTTACTGTAGTGCTAAACAAATTTTAGGGTATTTTAGACTGACAGCTGTCTAAAAGTAAAAATATATAACGTTGCAAAAAATTTAATATTTGCTAACTCTTTTTTAATTTGTCCGAGACAGCCAATTTAGGTTAACATTTGCGAGACGGTAGTTGTAGTTTTTATCACACTTTGGTTGTCATAGCTAATATAACTGGAACTAAAAGTAATTCTGGAAACTTAAGTGACAACGCACATTTATTCGCCAACAACTCACCAACAACTATTGCAAAGCAGTAATTCTGTTATTACTGATAATACACCATTTGAGTTGGAAATATATGGCGTAAAATAACGTAAGAATTGCTTAAAAACTATTCACGCGCGTCCCACTTTCTTAGTTTTATTAATACAATATAGTAACAACATGGAACAATGAAATGGGTTTACGGTGTAAAACATAATGGAGTGAAATGGATGTAGACGAACAATTACCAGCCCAATATAAATTACTAGTAATCAAAATCGCTGTACACGAAATATATGTTACTTTGAAAATTATGCAGAGCTCGCGGAAAAATAAAACTAATGGTATCTGTTCGTAAATTAGTTATTTTTCTCACGAAAGTTTTTTTTGTGGCTGGTAATGCTTTGGGAAAGAGCGGACAGATGGCGTGCATGGCATGGTAGGATGAGTTGTGAGCTGAGAGCATTAAATACTCAACAGAGAGCAGCACATTGGCCTGCCTCTTGATCCCGTCTTTTTAAAAGTTGACTTTCCTTCTATTACTAGCTCAAAACGACATGAATTTGAAATATATTTTTTCAAATTATTAAAAAAAATTAATTCAACAGTACCATGCAATATTTTTGTATGCTTTTGGAAGTAATATCAAGCATGTATGGAAAGCATGGATGGAGAGTAGGGATACGATGTGTGTCTGCAGTGCACTCAGAATAGCCAACGTAATATTAACTTTTGTTCGTTCGTGCATCAGCTATACAGGATTTTGTAAATGGCACTTTGTTTGTTTCGTATATGTCAAATTGCCATTCACTAACTATCATAATCTTGCCAAATTATATGAGACAGAAAATACTTCAATTCCCATTGTTTTGTCGAACGTGGAATAAGAGATGTAAAATTACAAAGGTAAGAACGTGTCTCATGTCGCACAGTCGTTATCTTCAAAGCGACAGTAGGCCTACATCACATGCTAAACTTATTAGTTTGTACATTTTACTGAGGTACGTATTAATATTATCTGTATTTATGTTCATAATTGCTAAGTTTCAAAGTTGGAAATTAAAATATGGAAGAAGTATTACAGTCACAAGAACAATAAAATTACAATGAAGGCGATGGCAGTGAGCGTACTGTGTTGTCGCTCGCCATGCTTGATGTCTGTGATAAATTATCTACATTATTTAGAAATAGAAAGTAATATTGTGAAAGAAGGTTATATTTATGGATTCTAAATCACGTTTCAGTATTCACAAAACAGTTTCTGACTTAAGAAATGTCAGAAAGTGAGCAGTATGGTCAGAGTAGGCCTACAGCTAGCATGTTAGACACAGTCCGACACCACTCGACTTTTCGAGCAGCTGTGGGTCAGTGGTGGCTGGTGACGACAGAATGCCCCACTGCCGGCCGGCCGCGTTCCACCTCTAGAATACTAGGCCTCAAATATTGTGTATAGAAACGAAAAAAAATTATAAAAAATAGCTTGCTTATTTTACTCTTTCATATGTTTTGTGTACCTAACATACCTTTTATTATTCTGATGTCACGATAACTGTACGTACACTTTCTTTTTAAAATCTAAGAACCATATACATCAGCTGAAAATATAGATTTGGTAGTTTGAAAAACACTTAATACCTGGGATGAGATAAAATACAGCGAAGAAAACCGCCAATAAAAGAATTTCTTTCATTCCTCAAAAGCTGTTTTCTTTTAGTTTATTTAAGGGAAAATGATAATAAGAGTAACACAGCCCACCAGTGTAAAATGTGTAGGCCTATTTAGTGTCAATTTTGTAGAGTTATTCTCGTAATTTTTTTGTAACATCCATCTTTAGTAGCTTAGAAAAAAGGTCAAGGGAAAGTCTAGAGTATGAAAGGCAGGTCAATCTCGATAAACATTTTTAAAAAACATGCATTTAAGTGTTTTGAAAGTAAAAATTAAGTTGCTATTTAACTAAATTGTTAGGCTCATTAAAGCTAACTAGAGACAAATCAAAGAAACTTAAAATTTATTACAAGTTGCTATGTTTGAAAAATACCATACCGGAAGGCCTTATAATATAAACCAAACTTTTTGCAAGAGGGACTCTGAGCCTAACACAAATAATTCAAGGTTTAATTTCCATGGTTTAACATCGTGACATGTAATGATTTAGTAATACAGTATTAATATAGCATAAATATGATAGCTCTGCTATTGAAACAGATGTTAAAAAGATATGTATAATTAATCAAACAATATCTATACCAAATTCCACCTGCTAGGCCTAACTTGGAATGTATAAAGTTACAAAATGTAAAGTTTACATTGTGTGGCTAAATTTTCTCTAAACATTTTTATATGACTTTATTACCACGAAGTACATTAACATAATTTTTTTATGTTCACATATACATCAAACATAAATTGTTAAATGCGTTGTGATGTGTGTTAAACAATATCAAAGTACCATAATGAATGTTAAGTCCTATATAAACAGAAGACATAAAGAAGTTCAGCGCTAAAACTACCTACAGAAAACAAAAACATCTTAAATATAATAATGTATGTCAAAATGGTCTTCTCAAACAAAAATAACAGTATTTAACGAAACACCTTTAATGTCTCGCTTAACCACTTCTTCCTGTTTGTTTCATTTTTTGTAACTGTAACAAATATTTTATCAGGTGTTTTGCAGGATGATGTTGGTACACTTGATTATTTATTTTCTCTTTCCATTGTTTCAAACAATTTCTATTTAACCAATTACGCATCACCGCTGAAGTAAACAAACGCAGCTGCCGAAGTTGTATTTGACTTGTGACGTCACGAAGTGAGCAGGTGCGACAGGCGCGTTTTGGCGGGTGTTTAAAATGTAAAACTTTCATTCAATCATAACTTTTTCAAAACTAGTTTTTAAATCGTAATGCTTTGTAAACACATTTCTTAAATATAAATGATTGAAAAACAAGTGGCAACAAAACATGTGCATGTTGCCTATAGTAGGACCTCATTGTTAGAAAGGTGCAAATATTGCATTATTATTTGGTGCAATGCTAGACTTCACTGACCTGTATCTACTTGAGTGCAATTCATGATTACACTGCGATTGGCAACTACGTTAAGAGTTTCATTTACCTGTGTGACCGTTTTACTGCTGATTGGTTGTTCAACCTAAGAGCCTTTACTATTGGCTCAAAGTGTCCATAGAACAAGCCACACAAGTTGTTTGCCAATGGCAAAAGTCAAATTAACATACAAAATTTTGGAGTTTACTGTGCAGCAACATAACTCTGAATTTTGCAGATCCCTACTCACCGTGTATCACCCCTCACGGGGTCATTGAGAACCTACAGAAACCCCATTCAAATGGTTTGTCACTTCAATGTGTGCTAAACCCACCCAGAGTGTATCCACCAAACACATTATTTTTATAATTTTCATATAAGTGCTGAAGATTTTCTTGTACTTGGTACAGAATTATTTTGGCAATGCTATATTCACAATGTACCTAAGTATATCTCTGCACATCAAGTAAGTATTTGCTGGTAGACCTCACAAAATAAATAAAACACACTCTTTATTTATCAATGTGTAACCTTTTAGGTTGCAATCCCCAGGTCACTGCCACAGACATATAACAGAGCCTAAATTGCCAGTGTAGTACGGACAGTGATTTTCTCAAGGTTATCCCGACACAACAAACTTTCAGCCAGGTAGTTATGCAACACACATGCACCAGTGCACCACAATTTTCTGTCTCATGTTAGGCTTTTAACCTAACTGGTACCTGCACCCAAGTTATCACAAGGATTTGGAATCTGCAGTCCAGCAGCACCTACTGCCTATTTCTTGGGAGACTCCACCTCGCAGCAACTCATTAAAACATTTAGAAAACATACTATTTATATCCTGCCTACTACACGTTTTTCTACATGAGTTTCAAAGCTTTTCTATTATTACATACTTAGCTATATTTCAGCATCTGGCTGTATCTGTTAATACAGTCACATGACTGATGTATGTGAGAAGACACTAATACAAGCATAAAACTTTTCAAATGCATTACTTGCTTACTAGGTCAGATACAAGTTTAAAAAAACAACAAACTATTCATATGTATATCACATTCACTGCATGCAGATGCGTAGTGTTGTTACCTTCTCAGTTATTGTGTTGAGGCGTGACAAGTACCCTTGAGACTCCAAATTCTCAAGAAGGATTTTTAGCTTCTCACTACGGCCAGAGTCGTCCTTCTGCTCTTCGTCATGGTGCTACACATTTCAACAATACCACACACATGCAGTCACAGCAAACCATGCACCTAGGTCAAGCTGTCATGCAACATATCAGCACTACATACAAGATAACCTAAGTAAAACCTCTGTATAACAAAATATAAGGGAACAAATTTCTGTGTGTTTGTTTTCTTTTTTTCATTATNTTTGTTATAGAGGGATTCTTTATGAAGGTGATTTACAATTTGTTTCTTTTTTTCATTATGCAGAGAATTTTGAATCAAATTGCTGCTGAAATTGAATTGCATTAGCTCTTTTGCATGTTTCTATAAGAAAAGTATCAAATTTATTTTATTTTGAGCACTTGAGTAATAAAAACTGCTATGGAAAATAATATACTTAGTACACAGAAAGTTAGACAATAATAACAGATTCTACAGCAATTAAAATAACATGATGTCTCTAGCATATTTTCTTTTTTTCTCTGAAATATGTAAAAAATATAGATTTTTTTTAGTTTTAAATAAAATGTTATAAAAAAAAAGGGGGGCACAATATAAAGGAAAATGAAATATAATTAGACTTTTCAGTCTTTGTTATAAAGAAGTTTTGTGCAGAAGAGGAGAAAATAATTTGTTATAAACAATAGAATGTGGTTTGTGTTATATACAGTTTTTAATGGAACAGACACAAATTTTTTAAACACACTGATATGTAACTAACAAAAATGCATACTCATACACGTATTCATGTAAAATTTGTAAGATATAGCATTTAAAGGCTAAAATATAGTAAATGAGTCTAAAAATAATGAAAACTTTAATCTTATCAACCACAAAAACCTTTTTATGAGGGACAAATTTAAAGATAATGTGCAAAAATAAGTAAAATTACTAAGCACGAAAAAAATTTTATGGTTTTAATGTAATCAACACCAAGCACTTTATTTCATATAATATAATGAAGACATATATTAACATATTAGATCATCAACTATTTTCTGGTAAAAATGTTGAAAAGTATAGGCAATATGTATTCCCTTCAGTCAGTATCTTTCATAAATATTTGGAATATAATTAGAAGAAATAGTTACAGTTTTACTGATAAAATAGAATAGTTTTGTTAGTTTAGTTTTTTTTTTTGTGACTTAGCTTAAATTTTGGTGTTATGTGATGTATTAACATCCATTTCTGTGTTATTTTGGTTTTATCTCTATTCACCATATAATCTTGCCTCTATTGGTCACTTGTTTTCAAAGAGAAGTTTGAATAATCCATGTTGGAAGATAAAAATGCTATCAGATACTTTCCTTTTAAAATCATACAAGTATATTTTGCTGTAGGTACTTAAGTATATTTTGCTGTAGGTACTTAAAACAATTGCATTTGGTAGAGACCACTCTATTTAAATTAAATGTATGCAATTTTTCTTTTACAGACAGTAAGTTTGGAAAGAATTTTTTCCCTTCTATTATAATCTGATGCTGTACACACAAATTTGTTAAGCCCAAATAATTTTTCAGGTCAAACTTTATATTGCTGAAATTATTTTAAAAATTGTTTTAAACAAAGTCTATATCTTCAAGACTATGATGGTACTAAAGTAAACAAAACCAAAACAAAAAATAAATTGAGAGGCATTATTTATAAAAATATATAGGCCCACATCTGGTGGTGAGAGACTGAAAGGATATTGATGATTTAAGAATGTAATAATTATACTAGTACCAATATGGATTAATTGATTTCTTGTAGGAATTTGTAAAAAGATATTTATTCAAATTTAATCATTTAGATATATATATATATATATATATATATATATGTGTGTGTGATTTGTCTAAATTTTTTTCGTACTAATCTGTGATGAAGTGTTACCGTACTNTATATATATATATATATGTGTGTGTGATTTGTCTAAATTTTTTTCGTACTAATCTGTGATGAAGTGTTACCGTACTTTTTTAATATTCACCATATTGCCAGCTAGTAATAAGAAAGTCACAGCATACAAAAGATGTTTCTATTCTAGATACTGAGTGCATATAATAAAATGAAACAGTTAATTAAATAGCAGACATTAACATTGCAAGCAAAAAGACATAACAATGAATACTCAAAAAAAGTATGATTCAGCAATGCTGTGATGTGAAACTACGGTACCTGGTCAATGAGGTCTTCCAGCCTAGCTCTGACCACGAGCTCTTTGTCAGGTGCAGGTATTGTAACTACATCCTGAGGACTGCTGGGACGGGAGATACACGATGCAGCAGCCTCACATGCCTGGACCGCTACTGCCAGGCGAGCCTTCTCTGACTGCAGCTTGTTGTGCAAGCCCTGAGGCAAGCACCAGCAACATCAACCAAGCACAAATATCACTAAACATTCAAGTGCCTCTTAAAAGATTTAATATAATTTTAAAAGAGGAGTAATATAGAAATTACTTAATACAAATTACCTTATGTTATCAAATTAGTTAAATACCTATCTCTACATGCAGTGAGCCTTTTCTCAAAAAATGACAGAAATTAACTAACTCTTGTGGCACACAAAGTNAATACCTATCTCTACATGCAGTGAGCCTTTTCTCAAAAAATGACAGAAATTAACTAACTCTTGTGGCACACAAAGTCTATGAGTGTGTTCATAAGCTTGTTATATTTGGCCATCTTCTCTCTATGATCAGATTCTTCATACCTTTTGATGAACCTCACATACAAGAGAAAAACATAAGAATAATCTATTGAAATTTTATCATCTTGCAAAAATGCATAATTTATTATTTAAATTTTAACCATTTGCACATATTCACCAGTTTAATTAACACTGCAATTATGAAAAATGTTTCTGTAACATAATTAAAGGTTTTCAACATTTAAGAGAACTCAACTTCAACAAATACCTTGAAAATGAACTGCTCAAGAAAATGTAATGTAGCCTGAGAAACCAGCCACAGTCTCNAACTCAACTTCAACAAATACCTTGAAAATGAACTGCTCAAGAAAATGTAATGTAGCCTGAGAAACCAGCCACAGTCTCCAAAATCATTTTTCTGTTTTTTGTTCCTGCCAATAGAATACTTACTTCTGAACAATGAAAAAAATATCACATCTCTAGCAAAACAACAAAATTTTTTATTGCATTTGAAACACAGATGCTTTACACACTTGATAATTTGAACGTTGAATATGTTTTTGTGGAGTACTGAAACGTTTGTCTTAGCGACGTGTGGCATGGTTTCTCAGNACATATCAGCACTACATACAAGATAACCTAAGTAAAACCTCTGTATAACAAAATATAAGGGAACAAATTTCTGTGTGTTTGTTTTCTTTTTTTCATTATGCAGAGAATTTTAAATCAAATTGCTGCTGAAATTGAATTGCATTAGCTCTTTTGCATGTTTCTATAAGAAAAGTATCAAATTTATTTTATTTTGAGCACTTGAGTAATAAAAACTGCTATGGAAAATAATATACTTAGTACACAGAAAGTTAGACAATAATAACAGATTCTACAGCAATTAAAATAACATTATGGCTCTAGTATATTTTCTTTTTTTTCTCTGAAATATGTAAAAAATATAGATTTTTTTTAGTTTTAAATAAAATGTTATAAAAAAAAGGGGGCGCAATATAAAGGAAAATGAAATATAATTAGCTTTTCAGTCTTTGTTATAAAGAAGTTTTGTGCAGAAGGGGAGAAAATAATTTGTTATAAACAATAGAATGTGGTTTGTGTTGTATACAGTTTTTAATGGAACAGACACAAATTTTTTTATAGAGAGATTTTATTATAAAGAGGTTTATTATATAGAGGCTTTAATAATTTCCTGAATAAAAAATTTTGGAGGCTAAAATAGATTTTGTGATGAATGTTGTAAAAAAGTTTACAAAAATGAGGGAAATAAATCTAAAACAAATTAATGCTAAAAAAAATTTACCAGAACATGCAACAAGTAAAAGGTGTGATAAAAGTAAAAGATTTTTAAACTTAGCTCAAATTCTTTTATAAGTGTAAAGATTTTAGCAGAATTGTTTTTGTTTTTACGACAACTATTTATAGTTAATATGATTTTGTGTACGGCATACATAAAACAGTATATTGATACATACACAAATATTTATGTAAAACTGTTTATTACTAAATATGCATACAAATAGACAAATGAATGAAGGCATATTTTTCAATTTATATGTGAAAATATACTGTTAACATACATGAATACACATACACTATTTAATATAACATAAAATTTCTAATTTACTTTATGGCAATGGTAAGAGTTTTCTAATTTGCTTTATGGTAAAGGTAAGAGTTTTCTAATTTGCTTTATGGCAATGGTAAGAGTTTTCAGCAATGTTCTTTTACCTTTAATTACTTTATTTATAGCTCAATTTTGTTTTAAAATTTAAGATTTTAATATTATTGTTTTTATTTTTGTAAACACACTGATATGTCATTAACAAAAATGCATACTCATACACGTATTCATGTAAAATTTGTAAGAGATAGCATTTAAAGGCTAAAATATAGTAAATGATTCTAAAAAGAATGAAAACTTTAATCTTATTAACCACAAAAACCTTTTTAAGAGGGACAAATTTAAAGATAATGTGCAAAAATAAGTAAAATTACTAAGCACGAAAATTTTTTATTGGTTTTAATGTAATCAACACCAAGCACTTTATTTAATATAATATAATGAAGACATATATTAACATATTAGATCATCAACTATTTTCTGGTGCAAATGTTGAAAAGTATAGGCAATATGTATTCCCTTCAGTCAGTATCTTTCATAAATATTTGGAATATAATTAGAAGAAATAGTTACAGTTTTACTGATAAAATAGAATAGTTTTGTTAGTTTAGTTTTTTTTTTTGTGACTTAGCTTAAATTTTGGTGTTATGTGATGTATTAACATCCATTTCTGTGTTATTTTGGTTTTATCTCTATTCACCATATAATCTTGCCTCTATTGGTCACTTGTTTTCAAAGAGAAGTTTGAATAATCCATGTTGGAAGATAAAAATGCTATCAGATACTTTCCTTTTAAAATCATACAAGTATATTTTGCTGTAGGTACTTAAGTATATTTTGCTGTAGGTACTTAAAACAATTGCATTTGGTAGAGACCACTCTATTTAAATTAAATGTATGCAATTTTTCTTTTACAGACAGTAAGTTTGGAAAGAATTTTTTCCCTTCTATTATAATCTGATGCTGTACACACAAATTTGTTAAGCCCAAATAATTTTTCAGGTCAAACTTTATATTG
This sequence comes from Clitarchus hookeri, assembly GCA_002778355.1. Classification (NCBI taxonomy): domain Eukaryota; kingdom Metazoa; phylum Arthropoda; class Insecta; order Phasmatodea; family Phasmatidae; genus Clitarchus; species Clitarchus hookeri. The sequence continues at coordinate 335,800 of NQII01000296.1, read as the reverse complement.
CTGAAATTATTTTAAAAATTGTTTTAAACAAAGTCTATATCTTCAAGACTATGATGGTACTAAAGTAAACAAAACCAAAACAAAAAATAAATTGAGAGGCATTATTTATAAAAATATATAGGCCCACATCTGGTGGTGAGAGACTGAAAGGATATTGATGATTTAAGAATGTAATAATTATACTAGTACCAATATGGATTAATTGATTTCTTGTAGGAATTTGTAAAAAGATATTTATTCAAATTTAATCATTTATATATATATATATATATATATATATATATATGTGTGTGTGATTTGTCTAAATTTTTTTCGTACTAATCTGTGATGAAGTGTTACCGTACTTTTTTAATATTCACCATATTGCCAGCTAGTAATAAGAAAGTCACAGCATACAAAAGATGTTTCTATTCTAGATACTGAGTGCATATAATAAAATGAAACAGTTAATTAAATAGCAGACATTAACATTGCAAGCAAAAAGACATAACAATGAATACTCAAAAAAAGTATGATTCAGCAATGCTGTGATGTGAAACTACGGTACCTGGTCAATGAGGTCTTCCAGCCTAGCTCTGACCACGAGCTCTTTGTCAGGTGCAGGTATTGTAACTACATCCTGAGGACTGCTGGGACGGGAGATACACGATGCAGCAGCCTCACATGCCTGGACCGCTACTGCCAGGCGAGCCTTCTCTGACTGCAGCTTGTTGTGCAAGCCCTGAGGCAAGCACCAGCAACATCAACCAAGCACAAATATCACTAAACATTCAAGTGCCTCTTAAAAGATTTAATATAATTTTAAAAGAGGAGTAATATAGAAATTACTTAATACAAATTACCTTATGTTATCAAATTAGTTAAATACCTATCTCTACATGCAGTGAGCCTTTTCTCAAAAAATGACAGAAATTAACTAACTCTTGTGGCACACAAAGTTTATGAGTGTGTTCACAAGCTTGTTATATTTGGCCATCTTCTCTCTATGATCAGATTCTTCATACCTTTTGATGAACCTCACATACAAGAGAAAAACATAAGAATAATCTATTGAAATTTTATCATCTTGCAAAAATGCATAAATTATTATTTAAATTTTAACCATTTGCACATATTCCCCAGTTTAATTAACACTGCAATTATGAAAAATGTTTCTGTAACATAATTAAAGGTTTTCAACATTTAAGAGAACTCAACTTCAACAAATACCTTGAAAATGAACTGCTCAAGAAAATGTGATGTAGCCTGAGAAACCAGCCACAGTCTGCAAAATCATTTTTCTGTTTTTTGTTCCTGCCAATAGAATACTTACTTCTGAACAATGAAAAAAATATCACATCTCTAGCTAAACAACAAAATTTTTTATTGCATTTGAAACACAGATGCTTTAGACACTTCATAATTTGAACGTTGAATATGTTTTTGTGGAGTACTGAAACGTTTGTCTTAGCGACGTGTGGCATGGTTTCTCAGGNATAATTTGAACGTTGAATATGTTTTTGTGGAGTACTGAAACGTTTGTCTTAGCGACGTGTGGCATGGTTTCTCAGGCCACATCAGAAACACAAATGCAAAGTTTAAGACACCAGTTAAATATGGGTTCCTGATTGTCCTCAGTCGACTGACACTGCACAATAGCTAAATGATTTTCTGGTTAATACAAACAGCATGGTTTTCACTAACAATGAGATTACAGAGAGGTGTGACAGATGAGCAGCAAACCTTGCAGACACTGTTGTACACGTGTTACAGTCATGTTATATGGTTCCAGGAGAGGTGTGTCTTTACAGTGCTAAAAAGATATGAAAGAACATGCAAATGCCCTAAAATTAATTCATAACACCAGCTGTAAATAATAGCTTGGGGAAGAAAGCAGCAACTAGAGATCATCACTTTGAGCCCAATGAACACCTACTTTGAAAAAATCAATATGTAAAAAATGAAATCAGTACTGGTAACAAATAAGTTTACTACACCAGAAATGAGGAAGAAGAGGAAATTGACAAGCAAACATTCAACGAAGGCCATGAAGACATGAAGAAAAGGTCTTCAAACGAGGAAGAGAAAAGTGAAAATAATTTGTGTGATGGCAATGAGGTTAATGACATTAACCAAGTGATGGTTGACATACCGTATGTGTTAATGAGTTACATGCAAAAAATGTGGAAAAAATAATGAATTATGGTTTAGAAGCACTGTTTGTGCCAAATTGGCTTGCTCAGAATGCAGTGACTACAAATCAGCCAAAGGCTATGTTTGGTATGTGACTTTTGTTCATTTCTGTAATGTAGCCTAGTAAGTATTGACTAAAAGCATGTACTGGATGTCCAAAAAGTCTTTCCCTATTTACAAACTTCATTTATATCTGCCATATGTAAGATAGAGATGTGAAACTGGTGCCAAAATGTTGGAAAACTAACAACATTTTTTGTTGCAGGTTTCAGCAAAGTAACTTCAGTGTAGCAGTTGCAGCATTCAGGAAACCAGACATGTTTACAAATCAATAAAAAGCCCACTGTGTCCTTTGGTATCATGAGACACTGTCACTAATAACAGTGCAGAGGAACTATCAGACAATGTATGGAAAGATGCCGCCCGATGTCAAGAGCATTAAGTTGTGGTATGACAAGCTCAAGTTACTGACTTACTGAGAACTGGACGACCATCAACCTCAGCTGAAAGTGTGAAAGCAGTGAAACAGTCTTTTGTGTGAAGCCCCAAGAAATCAGTGCATAGGACCTCACGTGAATTACAGATGCCAAGAAGTTCTCTTCATGATATCTTACACAAACATTTATTGTTTTGTGCATACAAAATGCAAATTGATCGGGCTTTGTTGCCGAATGACGCAACACGTCTGTATGACTTTGCAGTCGAAATGCTATCACATATCGAAGGCGATAATGGCTATCTCAAACATGTTGCTTTTCCTGACAAGGCGACCTTTATTGTCAGTGGTGTAGTGAACCGGCATAATATGCATAANTTGTCAGTGGTGTAGTGAACCGGCATAATATGCATAATTGGGGTTCAGAGCCCCTTGGTAAGGTGAGGTGTCAGACTGTACCAGAGGCAGCCCAAAGGTGAATGTTTGGTGCACACTTTTGCATGAAAAAAATTATTGACCATTCTTTTCCATTAAGTGTACCATCACATATCCAGTGTATCTGGACATGTTGCAATTGTTTGCTGTTCCTCAGTTGCTTGAGTATCATCCAGATGTCATTTTTCAACAAGGCGGTGCACTGCCTCATTAGGGTTTGGAGGTTCGTGGCCATCTTGATATGACTTTTCCTGGACAATGGATCAGTTGTGATGGCCTGACAGCTTGGCCTCCATGCTCCTGTGATGTTGGCTAATGTATGGACAGAAATTGAATATTGTCTAGATGTGCTACCTGCTACTAAGGATGTTCACGTGGAGACTTACTGATGTGCTATCCTGTTGCAACAAAAACTTGGTTGGTTTGCCAGACATCTCTATCTTACATATAGCGGATATAAATTGAGTTTGTAATCAGACTATTATGGCATAGGAACTTAAAAATACATTGTAATTATTTCTAAAAAAAACTTGGTTACGCAGATATTTAATAGTGAGCAGTTTAAGCTAAAACCTCCAACAGTCAAGTATAACTGTTTACTTGCAGTCAGTCCATCACCTGTTGATGGTTATATCAATTTTTCTAAGGTGGCACCATTCCCCAATCCTCCCCTACATTAAAAAACCCATGTCTAATAAATATATTAAAAAGTTGAAAATGAGTTGTTTTGTTGTTGAAGAACATATGTAATTTCAAAATGAAATTATAAAAACAAAAAAATAATTTTTGTGCAATTGAAGTGCAATAAGCTCTAACACGAGTACTACTGAGTTAGAGAGATCAAAATGACTCTTTTTGTAAATGCAGAATAGATGTTTGTAGAAGCAAAGTTCAGCACATGAATTCCGAGGAATTTTCAGACGTTTTCCAAAATGCTTCAGTTATTCATGGCAAAAATATTTATATATATATATATTAGATTTTCTGTACTTCATACAATTTAATTCAGTAAACAAAGTGTATCTGATGATGCCATGGAGCAAGTTACAGGACAGCTTCATGTGAAGTTCGAACAAGTCACTGTGATATGCCTCTTGGGACTACCTATGGTATTCCATCAGTGTTGGTAGGGTGAAAACCCTTACAAAAGTTTTGCAGCATACAGAAGATGATGGGTGTCTTAACTCAATAATTTCCAGAAATGAGAGCACATTTGATATCAATGTATGGTCAACATCTAGAGTGTATTAAAAATCACAATACTGAACCCTTCAATAGGCATTTTCTTGAAAGTACAAAAACTAATTGGTTTGTACCCCAAACGAGATCAAATCTACAGTACCTTCTTTTACCATGAAGATGACTATCTATTACCAATATCATGCATCTTGTTTTGTGGGGAGTTGAAAAAACTGTGAATTTGTATTTATCTACACTTTCACATGTCACTGAGCTCTCTGAAATAAAATTATATTGTTTTTATGCCAAGATGCTATCCTGCGTGTGGCAAGAAATCATTGGACGTCTGGGGCATATGAAATAGAATTCACAATGGGCTAAACTACTGAAGGTAAATCATATAAAATGTCTGATTATATACATTTCTTTCAAATTACTTTAGGTTCTTGTTTTACTTTCTTTCGGTATCTCAACTATAAGTTGTCATGCAATGTGAAACTAATAACTCCAAAAGTAATTACTTACAAACTGTCCAGAAGTCAACTTACCCTTGCAACCTCAAGCTGTTGTTGTGTGGCCTTGAGGCTGGAGACCGGTGTCTCTATTTCCTGGATGATAAGAGGCTCCAAGCCATCTAGGTTCCTCATGATGCTCTCTAGGGTGTCCTCATACTCCTGGAACTTGGCTAGTGATTCTTGCAAGCGATTCTGAAACCATGAACATATAACCATTCTGTGAGAAACTGATATAGAAAAATAACTGGAAACANTTCTTGCAAGCGATTCTGAAACCATGAACATATAACCATTCTGTGAGAAACTGATATAGAAAAATAACTGGAAACAACATGCTCTTAAACACATAAAAAGCACAATACCAGTTTGCACAGTGACTTAGAATAGTCCAAGATGCACACTAAAAATGCTGCTTGGTTACATGCCTGATTCACANTACCAGTTTGCACAGTGACTTAGAATAGTCCAAGATGCACACTAAAAATGCTGCTTGGTTACATGCCTGATTCACAGGTAGATGGCATAACAGCTTCTCGTACACTGTGTGTCATACTAAACACCTCAGCAAGCTCTACCAATAGCATTTTGTGTGACTACGTCATATTATTTTTTGTTCAACTGATTTTCTTGTAACACATATCCATTGATTAGAGTTGATTACCTTGCAAATATCTGTGATAAAATCATCCTTCCATTTGTTTCCTTTAATTTGCTTTTTTTTNGATTAGAGTTGATTACCTTGCAAATATCTGTGATAAAATCATCCTTCCATTTGTTTCCTTTAATTTGCTTTTTTTTGTCTGTGAGGGTAGCTTTGAATAATATGGTTTTGGTAAAACATTTCATCACTGTGTGGAGAACATTTNCTTTTTTTTGTCTGTGAGGGTAGCTTTGAATAATATGGTTTTGGTAAAACATTTCATCACTGTGTGGAGAACATTTACTTTCATCACTTATATGAATCAAAGTATTTCCATTTTCATTAATTTTAAGGTATAAACATTATAACAGTCTCATTACAAATAAATTTTTTAAAAATAATTTTCTGTAAATGATCAGTGCTGATAATATTAAAAATACACCATATAATAAAAATTAAATCATAACTTGGCAGAACAAGTCCAAGCTCATTAGAGAATAACAGTAGAATCTCGATACAAAGTTCACAAAGGGACTTGAAATTTTATACTTAATACTGAAAAATACTTTATACTGAACAAGTGTTTAATGATATTAAATCTGCAGGGGTTTTGAAAGATGTACTTTAAAGTGAAAAATTCTTTAAACTGAAGTACTTTATAATGAAATTTGACTGTACAATGAATAAGTTTTGTATGTATCAGAGTTTGTAGGACTAGTAATACAAAATATTTTCATTTCCAACTAATGATGGCAAGTTGAAGAGGTTGTAAGGATCATGGAAGAATATCAGCATCAACTTTCAAACAATACTTCATCAAGTTCTACATCTGAATCTCACTTCTCCAGATCTCCTATAGCTAAGAATTTATTTCATTGTGCCACCAATATGTGCTATTTAATGGTTGAATTAAAGTGGTCCTTGTAGCCAATATAAAAGGCTCTACATTTTTCCACTGGGATATAATTGAATTGAAGAAATTAATAAATTTTAACTGATCTGAAATAACTAATTTAAAATAAACTGTTAATTACAAGAAATATTGTCTCTTCTTTATAAAAAATCAGGGCCATTTTGAAAGTACTACCTGCTGAACTATCACTGTGCTTCCCAATTGTTTATGATGTAAAAAGTTCTAAAACTAATAAATAATATTAATAATAAAATGTTTAATCTATTAATATTAATCAATATTCACAGTTTCATTAATTTTATATGTTGCTGGCATAAGATAGACCGCTGTAAAATTAATAAATAAATGGCACCGCTGGCTTCATTAATTGTAATGTAGGAAATAATCCCAGGAAAATATGTTGTCATATTTATTTGCTTTTTACAATGTATGGGGGATGGAGAGAGAGAGAGTGGAGAAATTTGGGCAGCTTTTAACATTGAGGTCTTGAGAGCAGATGAGGATGAAAAGAGGTGAGCATGGAACAGCACCGGAATGGAAGGATGGGGGAAATGGTAGATCCTAGAGAAAGCCTGCCGACCAGCAGTATCATCCGGCACAATTCCCANAGAATGGAAGGATGGGGGAAATGGTAGATCCTAGAGAAAGCCTGCCGACCAGCAGTATCATCCGGCACAATTCCCACAAGCAAAAATCCTGGAGCAACCCTGCTGGGAATCAAGCCCTGTTCGCCTAGGTGGGAGGCGAGGAGTCTGACGACTAGACCACCACGGCCCCCTATGGAGAATGGAAGAATGCTTCCTAATGGAAAAAAAAATTTATGTTAAAGGTATTTTACAACTACTCTGTGTGGTAACAACACAATCTACATGAACATACAATCATTGTATTGCAAAGTGTGCATTAGGAGTTAAACAAGAGCTGAAATGCTGAGAAAGGTTGGAACATTTAGAATGCTTTATTCATTCTCTAGTTTGCAAAACATTTTCCATTTATGTTGAAATACAATATAAAATTAAAATTTGGATCTATCACTGAAACATGGGCCTCTAGCACGTGGGGTGTGGGAATGCATGTCNAGGAAATAATCCCAGGAAAATTTGTTGTCATATTTATTTGCTTTTTACAATGTATGGGGGATGGAGAGAGAGAGAGAGTGGAGAAATTTGGGCAGCTTTTAACATTGAGGTCTTGAGAGCAGATGAGGATGAAACGAGGTGAGCATGGAACAGCACCAGAATGGAAGGATGGGGGAAATGGTAGATCCTAGAGAAAGCCTGCCGACCAGCAGTATCATCCGGCACAATTCCCACAAGCAAAAATCCTGGAGCAACCCTGCTGGGAATCAAGCCCTGTTCGCCTAGGTGGGAGGCGAGGAGTCTGACGACTAGACCACCACGGCCCCCTATGGAGAATGGAAGAATGCTTCCTAATGGAAAAAAAAATTTATGTTAAAGGTATTTTACAACTACTCTGTGTGGTAACAACACAATCTACATGAACATACAATCATTGTATTGCAAAATGTGTATTAGGAGTTAAACAAGAGCTGAAATGCTGAGAAAGGTTGGAACATTTAGAATGCTTTATTCATTCTCTAGTTTGCAAAACATTTTCCATTTATGTTGAAATACAATATAAAATTAAAATTTGGATCTATCACTGAAACATGGGCCTCTAGCACGTGGGGTGTGGGAATGCATGTCGTTCTCAAAAAACCTTGAAAAGGTGAAAAATGGAGAGACACATAACATGTAACTGTAACAATTTCCAGAAATGTGTTCAGAGACAGCCAGACACTACTATGATGGCACGCAGTGTAGTCAACTGCTGCTACTCCACTAGAAAAATAAGGAGCAGTGCTCTGGTAGCTACCATGGTCATCTAATGTGTGGTAACACTGCTCATTATTTTGTCAATATCCCCCATACCCCTCCCAGCATATTAACTTGCTGTTCAGCGGACAGGATAAATCAATGAAACATGCTGTTGAGTGAAAGTATCATTCTCCTTAATGCAGACTAAAATTCTTGAGCAAAACATACAAAATTATGTATGTTCACTAATTTAGGAGAGTAGAGTAACAACTTGTAGATTTTCCATTATACATGACACCAGGTGCATAAGATGTCTCAGCTCGATGTTATCAGTACTGCACAAGGCCACATATTTGGGGTGGATGAAGAGCCATAATGAGATATGAGAAATTGACCTTTCCTGCTCACATGTCTGTGCTGCCAACCTCACACAGGAAAAATTTAATTACTACTATATTATGTTAATCAACTATTACTGCAAAAGCAACCTCCTTCGCCTTTGCCTGAATGGCATACAAGATGGCATTTAGGGTAGGAAAGTAAGTGTTGTTCACCACTGTCCACATTAAAAGGCTGAGCTGTCTATATTTGACTACCAATGCCTGAATAAATCAAATGTCTACACAACTTCCTCCCTCCGCTCCAACATCCATGCTAGCCCATCAAACCAAGGTCACTGATTCTTTCAGCCTTCTTCCTAACACTGCTAGCAGTGTGGTCAAAGCTTTTCCAACCTGTCACTACTTCATAGGCATGGGCAGAGCTGACCAGGGTTCTTTCTGTTCATGGGTGATCCCATTCCAAATACCCAGGTACTAACAACACCTTAATTTAACTGGTAAAGGCTATCACAGATGTATGTGTGATGTTTCTTTCAACGACAATGGAGCCCATCTTCCTCTAGTATAAAGAAACTAACAAATACATAAAATGAAAAAAATTGTGAGCTCAGCACTATTTATCATGTGTGTGGAGGTTGTAAACAGGGAGGCAAAGCACCCGAAAGGAAAGTAGAAACACAAGGCAGTTAAATCACCATGCCACCTGAGCATTTTCATTTAACCAAAACTAAGCTACCTACTGTATACAATGTAGTAAGAGATCACACAAGATTCCTTCAATCCGGACTACAGCAATGCCAGTGGTACGCCTCACAGGGAACCCACCAGCTTGTCTGGTGTTATCTCTGCCACCAACATTACCCAGCAAAGTCCACTGCTTGTAGCCACCCTCCTGTATACCATTTTTGATTATGAAATGAATCGTAAGAACAAATACCTGCACAATTCCCAGTGTCAAACTAAGCATAAGTGGTGGCAGATGGCAACAAATAAATGCAAAAGCTCATGAGCCGGCTCACTTCAACTAACCTCAAGGTTAAGCCTTTACTGTCACGTATGGTTTAATAGCTCACAGTAACTCTAAATGATATGAACGAGGTACAAGGTGTTTGGTTGTAGCTTATTTTGTATGTGATTTATAATGTATTTTAGCTTTGATAAGAAAGCATCATTGTGTACTGATTGTTTAGTGAATATACTGCAAACAGGGAAAGCCCAGTATTATATGTGATTTTATAACACCAGCAAATGCAGTAGATCCCACAATACCACTAAACATAACACTGAACTGCCTACTGAGAAAAATTTAAATTCCTCATGCAATCACTAGTACNTGTGATTTTATAACACCAGCAAATGCAGTAGACCCCACAATACCACTAAACATAACACTGAACTGCCTACTGAGAAAAATTTAAATTCCTCATGCAATCACTAGTACTAATTTTAATTAGGCACAAGTTTTGTGTTAAATGAAATTGTGTTTCTGGTGTTTCTAAAGACAAATTTTGAATTACAACAAGAATGTATGAGGTTCACATTGAAAATATGAATTAAAATTTATACCTACAAAATAACTCATTGTAAGAAAAATGCAGTTTTACATATTTTAAGTTGTGCTCTTTTGAATAGCCACCAAGAGAAACAAGACGAGAGGACATTATGACATTTACACATAACTACACCTATAACATTGTCAATATACATTTCCCCGAATATGCAGCCTTCTAGAATTGTGAAGCCAACACAGTATAATTTTAAAATGTGAATCAATACATGCAAATGTGCCCACAGAGTGCAATAATACATTTCCATACGTTTGAAAGAAAGAGAGAGTGATGAGACATAATACAGAACATAATACAGTACTTATAATGGAAAATAACTTGCTCCAAACAGTTGGTTTTTATATTCTTTTAGTTTTTGACTACAATTAAAATATTTACATTAAAAGTATTATGTCTGGCCACCTTTCCAACAGTTGTTGCAGGCAAAGACTACTGCACCAACCTGTATCTGCAGAGCAGTGTGCAGAAGGGAGTCATAGCTATCTTGGACATTGTGCAACTGCTTCTCAATGGTGTCCTTTATGTCGGGGGTTGTGGCCTTGTAGCATTCTATCTGCCCATGACCCTTAGCCTTCAAATCATCTAATGTAGTCTGGTACTTCTGAATATCTTCCAACAGAGCCTGTTAAAAAATATACATTAAAAAATAAAAAATAAAAGTACATTGTATTAAAAATTATTACTATTATGTTAATACACATCACAGTTGGGTACATAAAATCACTCATTACATACATGAGCATATTGGAAACAAACTAAATAATTAAAAAATACAATAAATTGGATAGGATAAAATGAAAATTCTTTTGAAACACATGTTCGTATATGTACAAAAAAATAATACTAATGAAACAGATTTATTTTTGTTTAAAAATTGATTTTATTTCAATGTCTTTTTCACTATTTCTGTAACAGGGTATTTGCTTCACACAACTGATGTCTTTTGATGGGATTTTGCATGGTTCACNTAACTACACCTATAACATTGTCAATATACATTTCCCCGAATATGCAGCCTTCTAGAATTGTGAAGCCAACACAGTATAATTTTAAAATGTGAATCAATACATGTGCAATAATACATTTCCATACGTTTGAAAGAAAGAGAGAGTGATGAGACATAATACAGAACATAATACAGTACTTATAATGGAAAATAACTTGCTCCAAACAGTTGGTTTTTATATTCTTTTAGTTTTTGACTACAATTAAAATATTTACATTTAAAGTATTATGTCTGGCCACCTTTCCAACAGTTGTTGCAGGCAAAGACTACTGCACCAACCTGTATCTGCAGAGCAGTGTGCAGAAGGGAGTCATAGCTATCTTGGACATTGTGCAACTGCTTCTCAATGGTGTCCTTTATGTCGGGGGTTGTGGCCTTGTAGCATTCTATCTGCCCATGACCCTTAGCCTTCAAATCATCTAATGTAGTCTGGTACTTCTGAATATCTTCCAACAGAGCCTGTTAAAAAATATACATTAAAAAATAAAAAATAAAAGTACATTGTATTAAAAATTATTACTATTATGTTAATACACATCACAGTTGGGTACATAAAATCACTCATTACATACATGAGCATATTGGAAACAAACTAAATAATTAAAAAATACAATAAATTGGATAGGATAAAATGAAAATTCTTTTGAAACACATGTTCGTATATGTACAAAAAAATAATACTAATGAAACAGATTTATTTTTGTTTAAAAATTGATTTTATTTCAATGCCTTTTTCACTATTTCTGTAACAGGGTATTTGCTTCACACAACTGATGTCTTTTGATGGGATTTTGCATGGTTCACAATAGATATAAATAAGCATTGAAGCATTGCAGCCAAAGGAGCTGACAAACCTAATTCTCAAACAGGTTAGGGCTCAGAGATAAGAGGGTCCTGTGTTCTTTTTTTTTGCCATCTGTCACAAATGCCTTTCTACTTGTTACAGTGATGACTGTGATGACAGTCATGCATAATTGTCTCATACCCACTATTGTTTCCTCTCCTGGAAGTATTTATTTGCTAACTTATGTTTTGCTTGAGAGATGCTGGCATGACACCTAGAATGAGTCATGGTAATGACTCGTTTTGGCATGTAGACTAAACTGGCTGGGGATGCAGTCCTCAAGTTCATGGTGGCTACACATCTTAAATTCAATACTCAGTGCACTACTGAGATGACCATTTATTGTTATGGTTGGTGTGGATGGGAGAGGTGCTACTGGTAATGGATCTTGCATAAACTCTCTCCATGTAAGATGCTTTTATCGCATCTTGATAGAAGGCTGTAAAAACAGTGATTTCAGGTATCTGGATGACAGTACAACTGATTTCCCTTTTTTCACTAAGTCAAATTTTAAGTCTTCTGTAAACGACAGGGGCATTTGGGGCAGCCTTCAAGATCCATATGGACTTAGCAGCCTCAATTGCTGCAACCATCCTTTCTCTTCTTTGGTGGGAGTAAAACTCTGAAGTTATCTAGCATCAGAGTAGACCCTATTAAAATGGGAGCACATGAGCAAACTTGAAGGCACAAATGTAAGTCATCTGCTCATGTGGCAGAGTACATGAGGTAGCCATTAGTATCACCATTATTCTCGCACTGTATAAAAGACAGCATGGGATAAGTTGCTGGGTCAAACTGAAGCTTGTTTCACTTAGCATGCCCTAGATGTGTGCCATTATATCCCAATCCTCTCCACTTGGTGACTGACATGTGGTGAGATAGACAGAGAAGTTGATGGATAGAAATAATGTCCCAACCAGCTCCAACTTGACATCCAGCGCCAGCCTGCTGCAGTTCCGTGTGAGTCAGTGACTGACCTGTATTGGGTGTACGGCTGACCCCTGACATAACTTTTAAATGCTGTGACTGGGTCCATAGGTTGGCCACTGACCTGTAATAGGTGTAACAGGTTGAACTGAAGCTGACTTTGAGGTGCATTTACACACCTTCCTCGGTTGTTTTAAAATAGCCAAAGTATGTTGAAAGGGCAGTTCTCCCCCAACTGTAGATCTGGGATAGGCTGCTTCAGCTGGCTCATGTGGCTAGAAGTGAGTTGTCTGGGCAAGTGACTGGCCTGAGATGGAAATTTACTGTGCTTCCCGTATTTGCTGCATATTTCCTGAACAAAGATGGTCACTGCACTTTAAAATTCACCAAGCATTACACGGTAAGGTGTAATGCTTGGTGAATTTTAAAGTGCAGTGACCATCTTTGTTCAGGAAATATGCAGCAAATACGGGAAGCACAGNCGGTAAGGTGTAATGCTTGGTGAATTTTAAAGTGCACTGACCATCTTTGTTCAGGAAATATGCAGCAAATACGGGAAGCACAGTAAATTTCCATCTCAGTTGTTTTAATATGATAAGCTTGTTGGAAGAACAGTCCTGTCTCTCCAGGTAGGATAGGCTACTTCTATTCGCCCAATAGACTCTTGTCATTTATGCGATTGCATAGTCAGTTCTGACAAACCCACAAGTGCCATGGAAATCAAGTAGTACCACAGACAATCGGTTTAGCCACACCAAAGGTTTTCTCTGATGACCCAATCCATTAGTGTCGGATTTATGGTGGCAGTGATTAACTCTATATGCTAGCGATCAGGAGGGATACTTTTCTTGGAGAATAACTGATCACTGAGCAGTGATAATGATCTCGTGAGTTTCTGGAGAGATATCAGGGGTTTGGATAGAACCAAGGCCATACCACATGCTTAGTGTCGAGTAACAAAATCTCAGCACTTGTGGAAGGGCGTAACTGTGCACACTTGTGAATCACGTTGGGCATTTAGATCTGGTCAACACAGGTGAGAACTGGGCACACCTGCAATAAAGAACCGACGCGGGACGCGTACTGACATATTTACCAAATACAACTTCACCTCTTTTTCATGTGACGTCATGTCACCTTGAGCGGGGTATGAACACAGAACGACTTGCTACCAGAGCCGGTAGCATTTACCCAGGAATGTGAGAGGGAGTTTAGTGAAAAGAAGGTCCCAATCAAACAATGGGTTGTCAAAACCCAAAAGCAGTTGAAAGGAAAAGCGTTAGACTGGTGGAACAAATATGGAGAGTTTATTACAGAAAGGGGCAGCTGTGTTCACGCCTAGCCACCCAGTTCTCAGGTGAGGAAGTGCTGGCACAATTAACTATGGAGTTCCAGTCAAACTCAGGCAGTCAAGGAAGAGGCTGAAATTTTCATAAGAAGGAAAATACAGATGTATTGCTGGATTTTCCCCAAAGGGAACGAAGAAAGTTGTGTTCGTAATATTACGCATATGCTGCTACCGCAATTATGATATCTGCTCCAGCTTCCCAGGCTGCAATCCATTGACGAATTAGTAGAAAGAGATCATGAGACAGGGCAAAATTTCAAGGCACAGGCCCTTCTAGACAAGACACGTAGCAGTAAAAACCAGGAATCAGTTAAGCCACCAGAGCCGAAGGGGAACACTCCCCCTCCCCCTTACCATACCATGACACCCCTTAAGTGCTGATTCTGTCCGGAATGGCAATTCCACCGGGACTGCCCAGTCAAGCCGGCAGGCAGGTGGCGAGCAGGGAAGGGAGAATAATAGGCGTGCCCGAACTCCCGCAGCGCGGGACAGAAAATAAAGGACCCAGCCAGGCGGGAAACACCAGAAACGAGGTGCGAAGCGGGCCACCACCACCAGGAAACATCCATACATTAGCCGAAGAATCAGACCCACGAGAAGCCCTGCACATAGAAGTAGAAATAAACAGACGTCGGGCACTTGTCCTCCTAGACTCCGCATCTACAGGGAATTTCATACGAAATAACTTGCTAACCCCTGCAGAACGAGTTTCACTTTGTCTACAAACCTGCCTAGTGCATATGGCACAGCATAGTCAAACCCTCAAGGTCTAAGGCCATATCATTTTGACTATGGGAATTTACCGCCAGACAAACCAGATCAAATTTGTACTCTTACCCGAGATTACAGAAGAAGTAATCTTGCGGGCAACCATGACGTCAACAACAGTGCATTATGGACTATGGTCAGCAATGTATTTATATTGAGGACAAGCATAGGGTAACTGACAACTGACTGAGAGCACGGCCCAAACGTGGTAATCCCACCCTCGATAGCACCCGAAGAAGTTAACCACCAGCTAGAAGAACCAGAATTCGCCTAGCTTCGGCAGATACTGGCCGACCACGCTGGCATTTTCTGCCAAGGGGGATCACTACGCCAGACGCGTAGTATTCAACATGGAGATTTGGCCCACCACTGACATGCCCATTTACAACAGACCTTACCGCGTGTCTGCCAGTAGGCGACATCTCATGATGACGCAAGTCCAGGCGATGAAGGAGTAGGGGATTGTGGAACCGTTGGACTTGCCCTACAATTCCCAGGTAATGCTAGTCCCAAAAAAAAATGGACAGTTGAGATTCTGTGTTAACTACAAGGACCTAAACGGCATCACACATTCCATCGTGCCTCCAGCCATCAATCTAACCCACATGCTCCGTGACATAGGAGAAGCCAAAATCTTCAGTACGCTAGCTAGACATACAAACCGGACTGGCAGATTTCAGTACATCCAGGCAGCAGGAAATTCACTGCCTTCACTACTCCACAGGGAGAGACACTGCAATTTAGAGTAATGTCATTCGGGCTAAAGAATGTCCCGCCATATTCCTGAGGCTGATGTTCGCAGAGCACCTAACAAGCTTTATCGGCCAATTCTGTTTTGCATACGTAGATGACATAATTGTGTACTCGAAGTCCTGGGAAGAGCATTGCGGACACTCCCAGAGGATACTAGAAAGACTTGAATTGCATGCCCTAACTTGTAAACTCTCCAAAAGCCATTTAGGAAAGAACGCCATTGACTACTTAGGTCATGTAGTCACATCAAAGGGGAACTACCCCCAAGCTGACTTGATACGAGCCATAGAAGAAGCGGAAGAACCAAGCACTAAGAAACAGTTGCAGTTTCCTGGGTCTGTGTAACTGGCTACACGATTTTGTACCAGACATCGCCTGCCAAATGGTGCCCCTCAACCCCCTCCTAAAGAAGGAAACACATTGGCGGTGGAGAGAAGAACACAGCAACACATTTTAAAACCTGAAGTGAAGCTTTCAAAATATTGAGCAACTCCACAGACCACAAGCGGACAGCCCTCTCATACCGCAAACCGACACCTGCCAGAACAGACTAGGCGCTGTGCTATACCAGAAGGACTCCGCCGGGCAACCCCAAGTAATTGCCTATATCAGCACCCGCCTGAATTCCACCATGCAGAAGTACCAAATCAATGAACAAGAGTGTCTCGCTGTCATCTGGGCTGTGAGAAAATATAGGTACCACTTGGAAGGAAAGCATTTCACACTTTGTACCAACAGCAATGCCCTTCAATGGCTTTGCGAGTTAGGATGATGGGAAATGTTTCTCACAGAGTTCGACTTTGAAGAGGAACATTGCCCACGCAGAACCAATGACCTGCCCGACGCATTATCCTGTCAGCCAGATCTCAATGGGGGCACCAAAGAGGACGAGGAATGGGAAAGGATGGACCCTCCTCTGACCCCTCCTAAAAGCCCTGACAAGGGTATCAGACTTCTTCAGTTGCCACTCAGTCGTTACCAGATAAGTAATTACAAGCAGAAGGACCCGGACGCACAACGCCTCCTCAAGGACTTACCCCAGAGGTTTGAGCTCCGAGATGATGTCGTCTGGTTTCGAAGCCGACCACCAGGTGCCCAGTAGGTCTGGGTTCCACGCGACCTAAGGGCCGACCTTTGCCAACATCACCACGACCACCAACAAGTCGGTCATCTGGCATCAAAGAGATCCTCAGGGACATAAGTGAACAATATACGTGAGACGGGATAGGTTGGGATGTACGGCAGTACGTGAACAACTGCGAGGCGTGCTGTCGTGGTAAGGCCTACCCCATACCACAGCCAACGGGAAACCCCTTTGACTCCACACCACCCTGGACTCACCTAGTAGCTGATCTAAGGAGCACGAGGGGCAACAGACACCTTCTAGTGGTGACTAACCAGTTTTACCGCTGGGTAGAAGCCTTTCCGCTACCCAGCCAAGAAACCCAGGTCATAGATCAGAAATTCAAGACAGAAATATTTCCCCGGGGATACCAGCAAGCCATTCTAACAGACAACGGCACCCAATTTACCAGCTACCAATGGCAGGCCACCTGCAACTCATGGAGGGGTAGACACATGGACGACCCCCATTCCCCATATCCTCCCCAAGCTAATCCCTCCGTGCGGAAAAACCAAGAGCTCAACCAAGAGCTCAAGAAGAGTCTCCGTCTCAGTGTGGGAGACGACCATCACCATTGGGATAAGCTACTGACTAATATTTTGTTCACCCTTAGGAGGAGGAATAATGAGGCAGTGAACACCAGCCCCAGCCAACTCATCCTGGAACGACCTCTCCGCAGCCCAGGTAACTGAAAGTGGGAAAAAGCCCCAACCGAGGTGCCGCAACCAAAAGACGCCAGACTGACCGCCCTAGCCCGGACCACGAGGGCATGCGACGCCCAAGACCAGTACATTGCCCGGAATTACCAGCAGCCAAGTACAGGGGTAAGAAGCTTTCAGACGGGCGAAGCCGTGCTGCTCCCCAGCCACCCGCTCATCAAGGCTAAAGGACAATTCAGCATGGGATTAGCCAAAAAATGGGAAGAACCCTACACAGTTGTGGGACGCCAGAAGAATGTATATTGAGCAGAGGACGGATTCGTATAGCAACCCGAGAGTAGATGAGTCCTTGCCCTGCCGGAACCCCGGACCTAGAGGTAGACGCACCAGACTACAATGTGAACGAAGAAGGGGAGATGGAGGACCACTCCCTCGCTACAAACTGCCACAGAAGTCGAGCCACCAGCCAATCGGGAGCAAGTAGCCCGCCAGGATCCAGAACCACACCCTGAATCTACCAAAGGAGTATCCCACTCATGCCAGTGAGGGAAGAACGACCAGCACCTCGAGGAGAAGTGTCCATCAGGTCACTGCCCTCGACCCTGACGGACTTCATCCGGAAAGTGGCCGCTAGGCATGGCCGCATGACCCTGACCGAGTCCGCACTGTCGAGGCAGTGCCCCTTGGACAGCGAGCCTCGCCGACGAACCCAGCCACCCAGCACCATCCAGGAGAAGGATGAGCCTAGCTGCTCCAACGAGGCAAGGGTACCCAAAGAGCCCCTGCCTCAGACGACGACCCCAACCACGTCCGCCCAGGAAGACGTGCCGGATGGCAGCAAGGCCACCACTGCACCTTCTGCCTGGAAGGAGGAGCCCAGCCGCGCCGACGAGGCAGGGGTGCCTGAAGAGCATCTGCCTCAGACAGCAACACCGACCAGGTCCACCCTGGAGGATGTAGTGTCCCACCAGGCGCCCCATGTCAAAATTTCCGTGGCCATACCTGCAGCACGAGGCCTTATAAGGGGAGCGAGGCCACCTGTGGAAACCAAAGACTTCCTACATTGAGTGAAACCACATGCTGAAAACAGCTATAAAATAGACTGCAGCAATGCAAAGTGTGCAATAGTACACAAGAAATTTTTTGTAAATAATGTAATATTGAGAGTGCTATATATTTTTTTAAATTATTTAGGGGAGGCCCGTACGTCAATTGATAGTGCAAGTAAATTTCAAGGTACTCATGTAGTATATTATGTAGATGGAAGACAGCCTAAGTGACTGAAGGCTTAGTGCTGGCACAGCGAGAGACTTGTCACACGTAAATTACCTGCCGTGTACCCCAGTTAGGAGGCTACAGAGCAGGGCCAGTTGAAAATGCCTCCGGTGCTATGGCAGGTTAACAGCCAGTTGACACACCCCTCATGAGTGGGACTTGAATACACGCCAGTGTTCAATAGTTTTTTTTTTTGTGTGCACCTGTAAATTGGCTTATTCCAGGTAAAATCTGTCAAATGATGTAAATAAAACACAGCCTTCAGTTTGACTTGTGTGAGCGACACGCTTCTTATAACAAAAGAAGGGATGCAAGCATTCACCTGACACCGGTAGATTATGCGTGAAAGCTAACCTCCCCCGAGGGTACAACCCATTAGCGAGCCACTCGCCCGACTAGCCTGCGCACTAAAAAGAGACAACCCTGCACCAAACTTAAGGTTTGGTGGTGTGACACCAGAAAGAGCTTCCTTAGGGATAACGTCCAACATGCCACAAAGACATTACCGCACCAGAAGGTCTTATTATCCACGTAAAGCGCATTGTAATATTTTAAGTGTGAACTATGATGTTGATAAGGAGCAAGAGCCGCACACCACGTTGGAGTGTCAGACACATTCATTGAAAAGATACAGAAGGTAGAAAAAGAACTGGATAGCAGCAGTGAGGGTGGTAGCGTGTCCACCCTGGGTAAACTATGGAAATCTAGGCTGGAACACACTGTTGTGAATGTCAATGACTTTGATGGATGCATGAATCGGCGGATGATTCAGGAATTTTATTTTATTGAAAAACATGTCCCCACCAATGTAAAATTAAATACTGCCTGTGACAAAGGATAAAATACACTTTCTGTGGTCACAATACCTCATTGCGAAAAATAGTAAAACAACTTGGATTTCGGTAAGAAAAAACCCAAAGCTACAAGAAGATAATGATGAGAGACCTCACATCGTCATATCTTAGCGCCACAACTATCTAGTTACAATGAAACAGCACAGACAAAGTGGGAAATAAATAATCTACATTGATGAAACGTTGATAGACAGTAATTTGACTTTTGGTAAATGCTGACGTTTGGCATACAAGCTAATGTGAATTCGGGCAATAGATTAACAGTAGTTCACACAGGGAGTGTTAACGTATTTGTCGAAAATGCTCTTGTCTATACAGCCGGGACAGTCAGTGGTGACTACCACTGCCAGATGAATAGGATTAATTTCATTAAATGGGTTACCAAGAAACTTGCACCTAATCTCCCTCCGTCATCTGTGGTAGTTTTAGATAATGCACATTATCATTGCGCACAGCTAGAATAGCCACCTACAAAATACTCTGTGAAAGCAGATATGTTAACATGGTTAATGAATAATGAGTCAATGCAGAGAGAGGTGCTTTATAAATTGGTGGAATTGGAAACCTAATGAGAAAGTGTACAAATTCTATGCGCATCTAACATTTTTTGGACATAAATACATACACGTACATGTGCGACCTGAACGCTACTAAGCTGGCTCGTGCAAAGGTTAAGCATATGGTGCGCTAAGGATATGTCTGGAGGTTTATCTTTTCAGAAACTACAAGATATTACTCTTAAAGTGATAGATACAGTAACCAAAACCGTCTGAGAAGAGTACTGTGGCCATGTGCAGAAGCTGGAGGCTGAATACTGGGAAAAGAATGGTATGTATCTGATGTCATTGACAGCATAGTTGTTCGTCTTGATGACAGAAGTGATTCCTCCAGTGGATCTGACAAATGAAGTTCGGGCAGTGAACAAGAGAATCTGGGTTCACCATCAGCAACATCGCTTCCTTCAGGTGAGTGCATGTGTTTGTTTAGTATAGTAAAATTGCACATTGTGGCCGGCTTATCGTGCCAACGCCACATACCTGCCAGGGTTTAAGAGCTTGTGGGTGAACAGTACAGTTTCTGTGCCAGTCATATCATGAAACTAAAATGACTGGAATGCATGGCAAAGCTGAAGTTAGTAAAATACTTGATTAATAATCATTGTGTGACAAGAAACAACTGATTTATGCCATTGCTTTGAAGTAGATGAAGCTGGTGCCAAGACTGAGGAGGTACAATGGAAGGTGGAGAGGTAGCTGGAGGTGTGACCAACCTTTCTCCATTAAAAAATGCACAACACAAATACGCACGACCAAGGGGTGGTGGATGACAGATCTACCATACCGTACTGGGTGTAATAGAATGAGTTGTGTTGATGCAAGCTTAATGGCAGTACAGCAGTGAATGTATTTGGCTTGTTCCATTCTTTCCTTTAATTCTCATTTAAGAGGGGTGTAGAATCTAGTGAGGGGTTCTGACACCATACAATAACTTAAATGATAACACTGTAAGTAATGGAACTCTTGTCCATTCAAGAATCTCAACAATTTTTGAAACAAAACCATGAAAATTCACCCAGGTGTAACATGTCTACCTGTCTTTTCAATATATCATGTACAAACAAAATTTAATACTGTTATTAACATTACACTAGTATATTTTTGATTAAATGAAACTTTTATTTTTGTATCATATAAAAATTATATTTATTTCTTGATCAATATAAACTGAAAACAGTTACAGCATTGCTGTATTGGCAATACTTACTAAGAAACAGTTAAAATTAAATTAAATAGTGTTTAGGTGTGAGAGTTTTAAATAGGAAATTCCCGAGTAAACCCGCCTACCAGCAGCATTGTCCGGCATGATTCCCACATTCAAATATCCAGGAGTGACCCGGGTGGGGATTGAACGTGGGAGGCGAGCAGGTTGGCAAAATTGGTGACACAAAATTTGATTTGTCGAGTTCAAGAGTTTAATTTTTTTACTTACCGAAAAATACTTATAATTATCAAATAAAGTAACAAAATTGCAATAAATTTGTGTTGTGTGTCATTTTGGTTGGACAGATGAAGTGATATTCTAATTAAATTGCCATTTCTTCTTTTGACCTTACATTGGTTAAGTGTGTGACGGTAAATATTGTACTTGCAAAGTTTAAATTTTTTTAACTCTGAACAATGCTTATGACAGTTGAAATAGGCCTGTAGATGTCACATGATAACATTTTTTTTTTACATATTGTGGAAGAATAAGTTATGGGTACCTGAAAGTTGACTTTTAGCAGGACTTCAGAAAAGAGTGAACTTACTAAATTTATTTCAATAAGTAAATTACTTGTAAATATCCTTAGCATTAACTTGTCTGTAAATAGGCTTAAATTCACAAGATGTGAAATTACAGTATTATCAATTCTGCATAACAGATGGTGTAATAATGTATTTGCAATTAATAAATGAAACAGTAAAAATTGTAATTTTTTCTGAACTATCTGGTATATTCGAACCATCTTGCATTGTGCAACTATTTTCTTCACTAAGTTTTCTATAGCCATTTGCTTAATAAAACCAGAAGGACATCTACAAATTCTGTAAAGGTCTAAGCGTTTGGGATGGCGAAAGATGAAAGGTGTATACTAGACAAAAAAACCACCACCAACAACAACAACAATGACAACAACAACAACAACCTGAAATTGCATACAAGTGAAATTACGTTACATACCTGGTGCTGCTGTATCTGCTCCTGCGTCTGTTCTCTGTTAGTGATGTAGAGAGAGTTGTGAGCCATCAGCTGGAATGAGATCTGCAGCAGCCATTTCTCGGTGTCTTGGAGAGACTGGTGGTACGCAGAATACTCCTGCACATTGCCACAGCAGTAAACTTTAGTCAAATGAAGTTCATTTAGAAATTTGCTCATTACTAAATTACAGTGACATAAAATTATTAAACGTCATTGAAACAAAAAATTTATGTTTACAAAAATTTTTCAAAGTAGCTTATTTTATTCTATCGAGCCAGGATGCTTAAAGCCACAAGAGAATAGAGAAGATTGACGCGCAACAGGCGACATCGTAATCTGCTCTAGCCTCCACCACAGTCGCTGTCCCCTCAAAGAAGAGACCTAGCCGCCACACACCACAGAGCGCATCGCCTAAGGTTACAGAAGTGCAGGGCTTGCCTCCTGTCAGCCCGCAACCCGCACAACACAGAAGAACTGCTTACCCCTCTGGCCAGACAGTTATGGGGAAGCTAGCCGCTATCCCCGCCGCCTTTGCTTCGCTTCTCTTCTATCTCCTCTCTTCCACGCCGCTAAACCCGCGCCCTCCACGCTGACCCTGTGGACCGGGTATATATACGGTTTGCAGTTCTCAGTTAGAGACTAACTCGCGCAACTATCTCGCAGAACGTCACCTTGTCCAGACGCGCTCCGTCACTGCTAGCATCTTGTTTCCAGATGAATCGCTACCCGTCAGTATATTCATGTTCAAGCCTTCGCTTACCTTCAACCACCTACTTCTTCAGACTAGACCAAAAGCTGTCTCACAGCTCACGAAGCCACCGCGCTTCTCAGCTACCTCGCTAGCCATGCCATTAGCTGTTATGAGTCTGTGTAATCGCAGACTTGGGGTTGCCCTCGCCCTCCGTGCCACTGCATCTACCTTGATTAGGGACTGCATCTTGGTTAGCACCCTAGGTTGGCCCCTCAGACCATAGTCAGGGTACAGATTGGCTTATGTGCATTTGTTGTTCCAACAATAAACAGGCATAAACTAAGCTGGTCAAGTTTCTTTTTGCACCCTGTTCCTGCTATTTCCTGTTTTGACCCATTTCCACTTACACTCTTACAGGAGCAGGTACGTGCCGAACCCCTGCATCCTAACCATCTCCATTCAGAACCTCCATCTCTTTGGAGTGGAGGTTCTCTCTCGACTGTTGCAACCATTCTGTGGGTGTTTAGGTCTGCCGGCGACTTCCCGCCCAGCTACCCACTTACAGAAGGTCAGCAACCAACCCCAACAGGGAGCTCTGTCTTTACGTGATACACAGTTCTATGGCGACTTCTCGCCTTCCTGCGTAACACGGGAGCGAGCTAACTAATCCTGCTGTTGACACCTACAGTCAAGAGCTTGGGTCTGCCGGCGACTTCCCACCCGCCAAGTTTCTTGCCTGGAGGCCCGCAGCTAGGCCTTCCTGATAGTCACACCCTCCAATTCCTGTTTCCTCCAGATCGTACCCGCCGTTACTGGACATCCACTATCATGCCTTATATTCTACACCCTTATGCCTCATCACATGGCTGGGCGGGATATGGCGCACAAGCATGCTTTGGCCTTGGTTGAGGGCCTGGTAGGGAAAGGGCAGGGTGCTACCAGGGTGTACACCTAGAAGCATGATAAAGCAGCCCAAGAGAGGGGAACACCAGCCCATACTACCAGCAGGAACCGTAGCCTACAGTTCAATCTATTGTGGCATACATCTCGTGCAATTTTGCCTCAGCCAGCCACACTCACTACCACACAACCTTCAGCTGCCAAATGCATTACTCGTTGCATAGACGTAACACCCAGCTACACTCCTGTACGCACTCAGACCAAACCAGCACCGCCTTCGGCACCTCATCGTGCACAGCGGGCCACAGTTGAACTGCCTAAATAGGCCCTTCCTGCCCCCAGTATTAACCCCATCAAGTTGGCAGTACCCGCTTTCCTGCCATCTGGGGGAGAAAAGCTGCCAACGCCCACCCACACTAAGTACGCAGAAGGTGAGGCGACAAGATACATAACAGTTGATGCTCGGAAAGACTTGTATGTCTAAATAAACACAAAGATAAATGCTTTCAAGATTAAAACATTATAGAGAATTACCATTATGCACAAATTAACAGCTGGATGGACATGCTAACACTAAACAATAGAGAAAACTTAGGAAACCCCATGTTTATGAAATTATACAAAATATTAAAGGGGCGAAATACATTAACATTACTAATTAGTAATTACAGATACATATGTATATTATAGGGATGGGTCGGTTCAGTACTTTGGTTCCAATTTATACCGGTTATTGAGGTTTGACTCGGAACGGGTTTTAGGTTAACAACTACGTACTCTGTTCTCGTTTCTACACAGCAATAAATTTACTGCAAAACTCTGTCCTTACAAAAACAACTACCTCCTGTATAGCGCTCCTTTTTTCCTAAAAATAAAGGAAAAAAATTTTGCAGTCCAAGCCATACATGAAAAAAAAATTTAAGGAGTGGTTGTCATAAACTGTCCACTCCCTTCTCTATCTTTATCACTCAGCCCTCCCCTTTAAGCAACACTGTTAGCTGATAGATACATTTCTCCATGCCTTCTTTGTTTCTTTCCCTGTAAGGCAGAGAATAGCCTAGTCAAGGGGGCTGGAGAAAGGAAGAAGCAGACGTTTTTTTTAGAGGTGTGGCATTCCAACACAGCAAAAAAAAACCAGCAGGTCACTGCATAAAAGAAGAAAAAAAAAGGGGAAGCCCACCACCCTGTCACTACATAAAAGAAGCAAAAAGAAAAAGGAAGCAGGTCGCCCACTGGAGTTGACATTCTTTCAATGACCATAGGTTAAAGCCACCACAACGTTTTGGCTTTTAGCACTGGAGTTATTTAGTTAAAGTATTTTCCAAAAATATCACAATCACCACCTATTAATGTAAAAAAAAATATATATAATTTGTTACATATTTACCAACCTTAAATAAATTTAATACAAGTTTATCTGTTTACATTAAATCTTATCTTCACACTTTGTTATTGTTCTATTCTTCGGTAGGTTAAATAAAACATTTAATGAATTTTACCTTCATTGGTTGAAGAAAGTTGCAAGCAAAATGCAAGTATTCAAAATGGAACCGAATACTGGAACCAATATTTAAATTGTAGAATCGGAACCAATATTTTTTGCTATTCGACCCATCCCTAATATATTACATTATGGAACTAGGTGAAACTACAAAACCAAATGGTTTATTTACATGGAAGATTGTGACAATAATAAACAGGCTGCTAAATAAAGTTACATTTGTGTCACATCATGGTAATTTGCAGAGAGCACAAACTGAAAGACAACTACACATTAAACAGCACATTCAGAAAGCATGTTCCACACAAAGGCTGACCTGTATTTCGAGCTCCAGATTGCGTTTGCGAGTCGTACAGCCACTTGCCAGCTGGTCCCACCGTGTCTGAAGTTTCTGAGCTTCTTCCAGCACTTCTGGCCGGCTCGCCCACACAGACAGCTCTGCTGCCTCTGACAACAGGTGGTCCAGATCTCCTCGCTTGGTCTGGATCTCATCTTGGTAATGCTACAATAATCATACACACTATGATATGCTGTACTACTGCTTGATGACAAATCATTGAGAAAATGTATTAATTCTGTTGAAATTAAAACTAGTAATTCGGATGTTACTATTAACATAAGGTAAAATTGGGACATCGTGGGAATATACCTTGAATAAAATTTTAACTTTGCAACATACAAAACTGCTTTCTATTTAACAACTTTCCATTCTAATATA
The DNA here is from genome assembly GCA_002778355.1 of Clitarchus hookeri. Classification (NCBI taxonomy): domain Eukaryota; kingdom Metazoa; phylum Arthropoda; class Insecta; order Phasmatodea; family Phasmatidae; genus Clitarchus; species Clitarchus hookeri. The sequence continues at coordinate 309,678 of NQII01000296.1, read as the reverse complement.
ATATGTACTTATCTTATTTTGATGGATGTTAATATATCATTAATAAAATCCCACTTTAGATTATACTACAGCATATGAAATCCTAATGAGTTAATTGAAAAACAGACAATTTACAATTAAAATAACAGTCATGTTCTTACTGTCCATTAACAAAGTACATACATTTATGTTTTAATGAAACATTGATAAAATTTTATTGTATAACATTTTCCAAGTAAACAAAATGTTAAAAATAATGTGGAAGTTTGTAAACAATAAAACAGAAAAATAAATTTAAAAGAAAATTATTAAGACATAAAATTTGGTGACATATTTTGTTTACATGCAGCAAAAATCAGATGATATATTTTATTTACCCTAAGCATAAATCTGTGAGTTATTGACATTAAACATGAGCCAAAAAACTCTGGGATTAAAAAAAAGAAAGTTGCTTACTTGTTGTATCACAGCAATGTTGCAAAGAAACACGAAGAAAGTGTAAATTTTGTTACTGCAGTAGATGTACATTAGTTTAATACAGTAACCACCAGGTAGTATTGTAGATAAAAAGTGATGTATTGGAGCAGGAATTGATTTTACAATGTAGAATACTAAATTAATGCTCAGTGTTGCTCCAAAGCAGAGTATGTGAAGAACTCATTAACAGTTAAAAAAATTCTTGTGTGATACTATATTTAATTGGGACCTCAGAAACTGGGTATGGAATATATTAGTGACTTGGTTGTTTAACTTTCCAGAAAAGTACACTTCTGCTTGCCAGGCTATGCTAAGTGGTCAATAACATGAGTGAAAGCTGTCGAGGTCAATGAGTGTAGTCTGGGCATAACATCAATATGCACAACTGTATAAAATATTTAAAGATGCCTTCTATTTCCTGTAATTTGCATTTCAGACCCCAAAATGTCAGTTTATCTTCGGAGTGTCCTTTAGGTTGAACCAATATTGTACATTTACGGCTTCAATACTAAACTTTTGTGTAGCTGTACATTTTCCGTAGTCCTCTGCATTTTTCACAACTTGTAACTTGAATTCAGCTATTTAACTTCTCCTCCTACCCATAATTCATCACTTATTCTACAGTAACTTTGTAACATAAACCTTGCCTAGTGCATCTCATGTCTCTCCTGCCACTACTGTGTGCAAATGCTCACCCGCCTGTCTACCACATTTTGGTGGAACAGCCTGAATAACTCGTACTTACAGTACAATATTCTTACTTATTAAATTACATAACTTTATGCGGAACAGGCGGCGTTCCATACTTACTCTAGTTTTCGCCACAGCTGCGGCCACTTCCCAAGCAAGAAACATTAGGCCGTACATGCCAGAAATACCTGTGATGCCAGGGCCACCTCTTGTAGGCCAAATTCTTGCAGCACAACACAGCCTTGAGCTGGACAAGTGCAAGCTTACCTCCCCTGCCGCTGCTGGCCACGAAGAGGCAGCCGCAGCGCCTCCTCACCACTCTGCCGGTGGTCTACACCTCTATCTCCACCTTTCCCTGCACTGGCCCTAGGTATGGAATATAAATAGAGGCCATAGATCAGGGTTTGAGGCTGTCTTGACCAGCTCGAGCCCCACCAAAATGTTCTCTCTGGTGCTAATCTAGAGTTGGACTCATGCTGGCAGTAGTTAACTCTGCAAGCTGGAGGAGATCTGGAGAGATTCCCTCGTTGATGAAAGGTCAGATGATGAGTGGCACACTGCTCTGGTTGTGTACTGGAGAGACACTAGGGGTATCAATAGAACCCTGGCCAGACCACACGCTTAGTGATGAGTACAAGGGTTTCTGTACTTGTGGAAGGGTGCAGCCTTGCTGTACTTGTGAATCGGGTTGGGACTTTGGATCTGGTCAACTTAGGTGCTACGCTGGGACATCTGCGATAAAAGGGCGTGACCCCTTTCTTCCACTGATTGGGCGGTATGGTCGAAAGGCTAAGAGCACTACGTAAAAATACAAAAGCATAGCTGCAAAGTCATGAAGCTATATATATAGATATCTCAACCAGCTAAATTTGTAGAACGCCATGCTGCCTGAGCGACGAGCAACCACAGAAATGCAAGTTAACGTGCCGTTGTAGCTTACGCTATCCCTGTCTACTTGAGTCCAAGTACTGCTTGTATCCACAGGGGTTACCTACGCTTCTTGTGCTTCTGAGATGTCTGCACAACCCTGAAGCACCCTTTTGATTGGCAACCTAGGCATGGCCCCTCAGGTCTTGGAAAGGGCACAGACTGGATATGCATGTGTTATTGGTCCACCAATAAACCAGACATACTCCAACTTGGCCTGCATTCTCACCCAGCTCTCTTTTGCTTCAAACCCCTTGTTCCCTCTATCATCCCCCTTTTTTTGTTCTTGCTCCTATTGACATTCTTCCAGTAGGCATACGCCTCCCCTCACCATCTCTTTGTCGCCCTTCAAGCAGTTACAAGGAATCATCCTGCTCTGTGCTGTTAGTTGAGGTATGGTAGTAATTCCGCCTTGTCTGCCAACACACCGGAAAGGGTGCATAGCTGCAGTCATCACTTTCTACAAAGTACTTGGCGTGCTGGCAGTAATCTCGACCTACCTGAGTACTCTTGGAAAACTGACGGTAGTAGACACTAGGAACACAGCTTACGAACCTTCCCTTGGTGACTCGGAGTACTAATGGTCGCCTCGCCCTCTCTGCTAACCTTGGGTAGCAGATGTGTGCTGAGTGGGTACTGCACCGTGAGGGAGTTCATGGCCCTCCTGGAACCCACCCAGAATCTCCTCCACTTTTAGGAACTCCCTCGATTTCTATTAAAGGCTGTACTCGCTCCTACTGGACATCCACTCAAGTCATTGTTTCTTTTACATCCCTATATGTTGCACCATTAGGCTGGGCAGAGGAAGGAGGTCAAGCAGGCTTTAGCCTTAGCCAGGGAGGCTTTGGAGTCCGTGCACAGGCCCAACCATGCCTACTTAGTCTTGTAGGACGAGGGTAACGAGACTGGACAGAATCCGACCAAAAGCGCACCAGTGAAAAGGGAGAACCTAGGGAGTCTGCGTACCAGCATACTCTCTCTCTTCCCTCCAACACCACCTAAATGCAAACCTGACGAACTATGCCCAAACCCAACCAGCAAGGACGTCCACCACCCAGTGCTCCCGACCATTGGAAATTTTGCCTCAGCTCATTCACAAACTAGGCCAGAGATACGACCAGCCACCTTCCTGTTCTCAGAGGGCAATAATCTTGATCGCTATAACATGATCCACCTCTGCCAGCTCTCTCCTCGCCTAAAGGGGTCCTGCTTCTCAGCCCTTAAGGAGGAAGCCCGTTGACGCGAGGCATCAAACGTGATAGACTGTTAATGGTAAATATTTCAGAAGCTTATATTCTATTGTGGCATCCAACGTCTATTCATTTCAAGATCAAAAGAGCACATGGAAGTTTTCACAAGGTTACAGTTCACCACAACTGACATAAACTTATGTACCTTGTACCGCTCTACAAGAGTCTTCATCTCTCCAAGCTCGGCCTTTGTGTTGGGTGATTCCTGAAGCACTCTCTCTGAGTCTGCAATCCAACGCTGGAGACGAGTCTTACTGTCCTCATAATCTTCCCACCGACTCATTGCAGCCTGTAACCATTATCACATTAACCAACTTTGCCACATGATAAATTTAATTCTATGTCAATGATGTTCATTTCACCTGTTTAACTATGAAACATGGTAGGGACTACATAAAAAACTTTACTGGCTAAAGTAATGGTCCTGTGGGTAGCCTCTATTAGTTCACTTAACAGATTGAGGTGGGGTGATGCAGTGGTCAGACAACTTACCTCTTACTACAGCAAACTGGGCTTAATTCCTGGAAGGGTCATAACTCGATTTTCACATATTGATACATGGTGGACATTACAACTGGCCAATAGGTTATTTTAGTGTACTCTCAACTTCTCAACAATTGCACTCTGTCAATCTTCATCTCACTTTAGTAATTCTTAATGATTTTTCATCTTCAGCAAACCTGATTACTTGAACAGTACTCAATTAGACAAAAAATGATGCAAGTATGTAAACCCATCTTTTTTACATATTTCCTCAATTTTGCTACAGTACTTTCTGATCTTCTGGAAAGTGCAAATAAGGAGTTTCACTTTACTATATTACAATTATGTACACCAACAGGCGAGTCACTACCTTACTGTCAAATGTAATATCTACACAATTACTAATTTTGAGTTTGTACTTAAATTTATTAAAAATTAATTAGAAAATTAACATCCTAACAACAAACAAAGTGTTGCAATGCAATCAAGAAGTGAATCAAGAACATAATGTTTGTGTTTTGTAGCACAATGGAAACACTGGAGTAGAATGCTACAGCTTCTTACTAAAAGATAGGTTTCATCAGTGCATACGAGCAGTCATTCAGGGAAGTGGCATAGTGCAAAATATTTACTTGAAAATGCCCAGTGGCAGTTCTTGCCCAAATGTAAAATTTGTACACTAATTTCAAAAATAATTTACCCAGAATGCTGAACTCCTGCACTAGTTGCGCCTCAAGTGACTATAAACTCAGGTGCTTGTCTCCCTAAAGAACCACATTAATGTCAGCAGTATGCGAACCCACCTTGAGCTGAGCCATGACAGAGTTCAAGTCCATGTTGAGCTGGTCCCAGCTGTTGTGCAAGTATGCCATGTCTTCCCTCAGGCTCTCCTGCTGCTCTGCAGGAGTCGTGTTGATGGCCTTAGTGAACACCTCTTGCATCCGTGACATCAGGTGCTGGCCTTCCGTCATCCGCGTCGACACCAACTGTTACAGCACATGTTCACTTCTTAAAAGTGCCTTTATTTTTTATACCAGTGCACGGAAACAGTTATGGAGTGCAGAATCACCAGACCTGTTCTCTCAACTTGTTATTACAATAAAAGTATTTATGAATTATGTAAAGTTTTCAGCTTAATACAAGATGAGCAGTTACATTATTTTATTATCAATAAGTATGGTGAGATGGATTTTGTGAGAGAAAGGAAACAAATAGCACCAATACCTAATAACAATAATTCTTTCAAGTGAGTCATGATACAACCAATAAGATAAATGGTTTTTACAATCAATAAATAATAAACTAAACACAGAGAAAGGATTAAAATATTCCTGCAACACAGCAATTATGTACTGACAAAAATTTTATACTCTGCAGTATATCAGTAGTCTGCAAACACATATTCTTCATTAACAGGTTGTTGCTTAACTGTGTAGCATGCACAGGTAGCATAATAACGGTACATATATGTAATACTAGCTAATTCACGTCACACTATGGCAGCTCCATGATATATCTACCATGCTGAGGACATGTTTTGTTTCACTACCCCAAAACAAAGCAATATCTTTATTACATGAAAATGTTGGTACCATAATTCAATTTACAACTTAGTTTTTCAAACATAGGGTTGAAGATTCTACATATCTTTTCAAAAAAACTGTAGGGGAAAGGCAGTGTGACCATGTTTAGCTCTATTAGGATAGAGGTAGTAATTTAAAAATTGGTCATTAGCAGCAACTGGAGAATTCAACTGGTATTTTCCAGTGGCCGGATGGGTAGCTAGATAATTATCCTTTTTGCCTTCACAGGGACTGAACTGAATGCTGTCAATGTGGCAGCATGGAAAGGGACAAACTCCAGCCTACTCAGGCTAATGGCAGTGCACCTCACAATGTTGCTGTGGTAGACGTGATTCTGTTTTTAACCGAAAGAAAGACCTCAGTCTTTACCCTGTTAAAGCACTTGAGAAGCAAGACCTGGATCTGCCAAGCTTAATGTCTATTTCAGCATGGTAGTTTCATTATGTTAGGTTTACAACTTATGGCATGTAAGATGGGCGTGAGGACCCCTTTGTTTCCTAACAAAGAGGTGAAGGTCATGGAGATGAGGCAAAATACGTTATGGCAAGTCATAGTGGGCAACTGCTCTCAGATAGATGCATGTTTCTAACATACCCCTAATATATTGCTGTGGATGGTTTCCATAAGATAAGTGACTAGTTGAGGGTGAGTATCCAATAATCACTCTAGCTGCAGGCAACAGTTTATACAAAAACTAGTTTCGGCAGACACTTCTGGTTAACTGGTTATTTTATAACTGTACAGTATACGAATAGTGGGGGGAGCGTATGGGAATGAAGAGGTATGAGAGGAAGTGTTAGCATACACACTGCCTGTGCACTTAAGTTGAAGTATATCAGCAGAGTCAGAAGGGGTAGTGAATACCATGCCTTTGTCACTGCTTGGTCATGTGTCATGGGCACTGTACCTACAGGTGGTCAACTACTGCTTACAGAAATGTGCTTAGTTCTGTTCATCTGCTGCATGTGAGTGATTGACTTGAGATCTCGTTGTGACTACTCGATAGGAAGTAAAGTCCATACCGTATAAGAAGGCCACTTTCTGACAGTCAGTGAGTGGCAACTTAACGTTTACGAAACAAACAGAGCGCCATTTACAAAATCCTGTATCAGCTGATGCACGAACGACCAAAAGTTAAAATTACGTTGGCTATTCTGAGTGCACTGCCGATGCACATCAGAAAAGCAGAAAATGCGCGGATAAGAAAGAGTTCGTAGATTTATTAATACATTTTATTTTACGAGGTCACAAAACAATGGTTGTTAGCGTTAAAAACTAAACTTCATGATAATGTAGTTATTTTTAGGTGCTCAAAATGAAATGTACAATAGAACGATACGACGTGGAAAAGTTTTCTGAAGTTGTGCTAACTTCAGAAAGCTTTTTCACGTCGTATCATCCATCTCAAACCTTGCTTTCAACACGTCCATTATATTAATTCCAAAAGCATATAGAAATATTGCATAATATTGTTGAATTATTTTTTCTAATAATTTGACGAAACGACACGAATTTTAAATATATTTGCAGCCCGTAACATAAGAATAATCAACTTAAAAAAATACGCTATCTCTTGACCATAAAGAGAGTTACTCAAAACTTCGCCGTGACGTGCTGCGCGCTATCTATCGGATATTCTGCGAGCTATTACCAGCCAGAAATGAACCTCTTTCCTGCGCGATATATAACGAATTTACAAACATATGCCAATAGTTATATTTTTCCACGAGCTCTGCATAATTTTTAAAGTAACATATATTTCATATACAACGATTTGGAGTACAAGTCATTTATATTCGGCCGGTAATCGTTCGTCTACGTAAATTATACGCCATATTGTTCTCTCGAAACCCATCTCCTTGATTCCGTAGACACGCGTGAATAGTTTTTAAGCAATTCTAACGTTATTCCACGTCACATATTTCCAACTCGAATATATTAGCTATAACGTCCAAAGTGTAATAATAGATACAACAGACCGTCTCGCAAATTTTAACCCAAATTCACTATCTTGGACAAATTAAAAAAGAGTTATCAAATATTTAATTATTTGCAACATTTTATATTTTTACTTTTATAACCTACTTATTTTTTTAAACAGATGTCAGTCTTAAAATATCTTAAAATTTGTTTAGCATTACAGTACAATGAGAAGTGGATTAGCTGACAGCATGTTGATAAAAAATACAGCCCCGACTTGACGGACCAGCTGATGGCGGAAGGATACGTAGTCAGATGTAAACAGTGGCGCTACATTCATCGAACTGTCAAAAAGTGGCCTTCTTATATGGTACAGAATATGTGTATGGTACAAGTCAATGTCTTAATACTTTATTCTACACATTTCATCTCTTCCAAAGCACACCATAAATCTTAGATAATCTCAAGAGCCGTGCAACCTCACATTTTGTAACTGCACGTTTTTACTTTACACAATCAGTGTTTTTGTTGAAGCCTTGAAATCCATTACATTTATTATCTCAGTTAATAAAATGAAAATTAATAAGTTTTATATCCACATTGAACTTACTTTGATGGTTTCCTGCTTGTCCTTGGTACCTGCCTTGTCACTCACACCAACACAGTCCTTCACAGTACCATGAGCCCTCTTCAGCCATGAGTCAAATTCTTCTTTTGCTTTCAGGAATTCTGTGTGGTCCGACAGGTTCTTCTCCACCCTCAGGACAAGGCCCTACACATAAACAATGTGACCAAAAGGTTTTAATGTTTGTCAGAATGTGCACGGTGTGATGTTATTACACAATATGATGCATAATTAAATACTGTACATAGTTTAAATTGTAAAAAATCCTATGAAAGTGTGTACACTCTTTACAAGTGTGATAAATTTTTGAGAAATGTGATTCTTCTGCCTTATTTCTAACAGCCATTCAAGGCCTGGTTAGACATTTCTGTGTGTGTGCAAGGCCTAGGGCCATAGGAGAACTAAGGGTGGTACAAGTATGAGTGAGCATCAAATGTCTCCTTACCACTAAACACAAGGCATAAAACTGGTGTGTAGTCTGTAATTAGCAATACACTTCTCTATGACTGTTAATAGTGACCCTATTATTTTATGGAAGTGCTTAACATTCCTATACAAATATAAATATTCTATATCATAACTTTCATACCTATCAATTATTGTGGAAATAATTATTTAACCGTTTTCAGTTTCAAAAAAATAAACTTTGTTCAAAAATAGAAAAAATTACACCTGGCAAAATGTGAAATATTTCATGAATCTCATTTATAAGCAGACAACTTAAAATAAAACCCCATTCTTAAAGTTTTGCACAAAGTTTGGAAGGTCTGGCAGATGGTCACCTACAGGTAAAATAAACACTAAAACTGAAGGATGGGAAATGCAACAGTTTAGCATGAAGTGGGAAAGAAGCTGATTACCTGCAAAGCAGTGAGGAGATTGCTATAGGTAGCCTGCAACTGGACAGTCTGGTCACGCACCCACGTACAGGCACTCAGTTCCATCAGGCTCTCACAGCGGTCATTCAGCTCTTCCATCAGCACCTTCTGCTGGCTGGCTTCCTGCAGTAATGCCTGTCAACATGCAGCGATGCCCGTCGTAACACACACTTGCAACACTCGCAGAAGCTTGTTGCGTCTTACTTTGATATAAACTGGTGTGAGCAGGCCAGTTAATGAAGCCTACATGAGGTGTCCAGGTTAAAATATCAGACTTTTTTCACAATGCTACGCCGCCCTTCCGTGGTGCAGTTGGTTGGTGTGGCACTGGTCTGGAGTACAAAGGTTCTGGGTTCGAATCCCAGGTAAGGCATGGGTGTTAGTTTAAGTTAGGTCATAAGTTAGTTTGTAAGCCATCCCCTGATAAGCCTTTAGGCATAACACCGGGGGATGTTAATAAGCCCTATAGAATACAATTCACAATACTCCGGAATTGTAAAAGTACCTATCTACATTTTTTTTTTAATTGAGTAGTCTTATCAATTGCATACGTTAGACAAAGTAGTTTTTTTTTAACTTATACCAAGCTGATTCTCATTAGACACAAGAAAAGAAACAGGACACACTTCTTACATTAAGCCACTTAAGGACTGAGAATGCAGCATGATGTTTAAGTAGTTAAGAAGAACATATGTCACAAATTACTATTTTTATATAAATGTTTTTGCTGGTAACAAATATTTACATTGATGGGACCACACAGTTTTCACTGAACAGAAAAAACTGGTGGAAATGCGAATGACAAATTCCTAGATTACACGTAATAGAAATGATATTACATTAAACTGATAGCTATGGAAGAGCACTGTTTAGATGCATCAACAATCAAATGAATAATTCATACAATATATTTGTAGACAGATTAACTGCACTTGGAACACTTACCCTACATCTCTGAAGGTCATCAGGACTCTTCTTATCCTCTGCTAACTCGGCATCCACCTTCACCTGGAAGGATGCCAGCCAAGACTTCATGCGGCCAGAAGTGTCTGCATAGTCGTTCCAAGAGGAGATGCACTTGGCCAGGACCTTCTGAGTGTCCTTGAGGATGACACACAGTCCCTCCCAATCAGTATTCAGTTGCTGTGTTTCCTGTCGCAGGAAGTCCTGCCCCTCTGGCCCTGTTGTCTTCATGACTGTGGTACTCAGTTTCACTGTCCTCTCCACCAGTTTCTCACCTAACATCATAACCACTTTGCCTGATGAATGTGTTACCATTATCAAGTTGCATTCATATCATCACTTCTTGAACTACTACCAAGAGACTAACAAGAAAAAGGGATGGGGTGAATCAAGGAATGGGGTGAATCAAGGATTCATGCACTGTGTAAGGCAAAACACATGAATAAGTCAACTACCACCAAATTCTCTGTCAACAACTTTGGGCATTCAAAATTAGTATTCATCCTAAACTGCCCAAATTTACTTGAAAGTTGCAGATAAGTGAGTACTGTGTTAGTAACAAATGTCGTTCCTGTCAGTATGAAAAGTGATAATCACAAAATAAAGACATACTGAAAATATAAATTCTGTGACTGTAAACATAAGATAGTGTCTACCATACTGCAAACAGTTGTTGTTCTGCATGTGATGCACTCTCATGATATGCCTGAACATAGAATCATCTACCTAATTCCATTGAATACCACGCAAAACCGGTTTTCCTTTGCAGTAATCCGAATTTCTGGCCCACACCTGCGCATGTATTGTATACATCTAATGTGAATAGCAATCAAAAGAACAAAAATCTCTTTAAAGTAGAAGGCTGATAAAGAAAATGGAATGAAAATTTTTTATATTCAAGGTATATAGAATAATTATTAGTAGTAATTATATTTTTAATACGAAAAGAAAAGGATTTAATTATAATTTTACTACACGGGACAAAGCTATACAGGTTGAGTATAAAAGAAAACCCCAACTTTGAAGGTCTATAATATCAAAACCAAACAACATACAACCTTGGTTGACCAATCAAATGAACCATGGAACTATGAAGTTTGTTTACCATATCTTCATAAATGTTCAATGCGACCACCACAAGTGGCCCGAACGACATCTATGCGATAATCAAACTCGTTCCACACTCTTGTCAGCATGTCCGGTGTTACAGTTTGGATGGCATCTGTAATTCTCGTTTTGAGATCGTCAATGTTAGCCGGCAATGTTGGGTGAAACACTTGATCCTTTATGTACCCCCATAGAAAAAAATTGCACAGGGTAAGATTCGGGCTTCTTGGGGGTCAGTGATGAAGAGCCTGGTCACCAACATCTCTTTCAGGTATCCGCGAACAGCTAGGTGCCAATGGGGTGGTGCACCATCCTGCTGGAAAATGAAATCCCACCGCCTCTTCTAACTGAGGAAACAACCACTCTGTAAGTATGTCCAAATAAGGGATTCCAGTAACAGTGGGCTCGTGAAAAAAGAAAGGGCCGAAAACAGTGTCTTTGGATACAGCGCAAAACACGTTCACTTTGGGGGAAGCGTGCTTATGTTTGGTGGTTTCATGTGTAGGCTCATGACGCCATATCCGCACGTGTGCTGGTTCACCTTACCATTTGTATGGAACGTCGCTTCAACGCCAAAAACCGGCTTAGACATGAAGGCATCGTCTACCTTGTTCTGAGCAAAAATGAACGCGCAGAAATCACGCCTCCGTTCTTTATCCCTTACGGTAAAAGCCTGTACAAGCTGTAACCTGTATGGTTTATACAGCAATCGCTTTCGCAACACTGTCCATACCGTCGATTGAGGGATTTGCATTTCCCGGCTAGCTTGTCGAGTTGATTTTCTCGGACAGCGAACGAACGCTTGTTGAATCCGTTGCACATTCTCTTCAGGGGACACAAGCAACTGCCCGGAATTTTTGCCCTTGCAAAGGCACCCTGTGTCACGGAACTGACAAAATCAACCTACGATACTCCACCTATCGGGAGGACAACGTCCGTATTCACGACGGAATTCACGTTGAATAGTCATAACCGATTCACATTTGGCAAACTGAATAACATAGAATGTCTTCTGTTGTTCCGTCGCCATCGTGATGCGGACTAACACACAACACATGCTCATAGTGCGACGACAGATGCTCCCAGTGTCATCTCTCGGCACATGGAGGAAACATCAGACGTCCCCTTCACATTGACGTGTTAAATGTGAGCTCGCTTCCCCCTCACCACCTCAAACAGAGAGTTACAAACGCCATCCAAACCATAACACTGGACATGCTGACGAGTGTGGAATGAGTTTGATTATCGCATAGATGTCGTTCGGGTCGCTCATTGCGGTCACATTGAACATTTATGAATATATGGTAAACAAACTTCACAGTTACATGGTTTATTTGATTGTTCAATCAAGGTTGTAGATTGTTTGGTTTTGTTATTATAGACCTTCAAAGTTGGGGTATTCGTTTATACTCATGCTGTATAACATTTGATTAGCACTAATATATATTTGGTATCACCATAAATGCTTATGTTAATAATTATGTTCTGCTTAGCTAATAAACTGCATTTAACACTTTTTTTTGGGGAGTGTCATCATACCAGCAACGTGTGCTAGTATCTGGCATGAGGGGTGGCAGCAGCATACCTTGAGGCATGTTGGCAGTGATGGCACTGACTCTGGCATCCTTGTTGAGTGTATGTTCCTTCTCACCATGAGAGTCGCTACACTGCTGTATCTCTATCCTCGTCTTGCGCACCCAGTCTGAGGCATCCAGGTATGCCTTTTTATACTGCTCGTGCTCCCGCACTTGCTCCTCTAGAGTCTGTCAACAGTTACCCCACCAGTCACATCCCCTACCAACACAAGCCATCCTCAGTGTTAATCCCCCATTTACCACAACTAAACATCTCTCAATTATTTTAGTTGGAGCTCAACCAAATTCATATTTTAATTTTTTCATGTCTTTCTCAATTGGAAAAATATGTTATAAATCAAATTTTTTTTAAAAATTTATATTTTTAGGGTAAATACATTTTAATGTGATGTAACCATTATTTAGTTTTACTTCTTCTATGCAAGATGAACAAGCTGATTTTAAGAGGAGAATGCCACCCTTAGTTATGGAGATATGAAACATGTGAATAATTCTAGAATAAATACACCTGAAAACATCTAATACATAAGCTTCTCGGAACATATAAGATTCAGTTTTGCTCTAATACACTTCAAAGTTACAGACATGCATTACTATTGTCACCTAATCACTTACCCTTAGGGATTTGCTGTTGGAGGGTAACGCACAGNACCTGGATGACTGTGACGCTGTTGTCGTCGCTTAAACTGGGTATTTCCTGGTGCCTCAGTTGTTGGCTTTAGCCACGTCAATAATTGTGTGTTGAGCTTTGGGTGGCGCGCAGGCGAGCAATGGGCGAGTGGGTGCCCTGGTTGGAATGTAAGCTGGTGTAAGGGCCTTGAATACCCTGGTAACGTTAGCTGGCCGGACGAAGGTAGGTGTCTTCTTCGGTGGCATAGGTGACAGCGGAGATACCGCGCGTGGTACGTGCCAGAGGAGGTTAGAAGTGGAGCTTGCTAAGCTGGTGGTTGACCCTCTTCGACGTGCAGCCTCCTCTTTCTTCCAGAAGTATACCTGGTTGTCAACTGGGCCGTTTTCTCTTCGCGCCCCAGCCTAATTAACCCTATTGGGAGTAGGGCTATCGTTTCCAAGAACGAAACGTGGTGCGTGGAACATCCCGTTCCTACCCAGGCACTTACTGGAAGGTCAGTAGTCCAACAGACAATTGCTCTAATGAGGCTCAGGAAGGCAAGCTTCCTAAGCTGCACTTCAAGACAGCTATCAACAATAGGAGAGAAAAGAATCAAGATGTCGGCTTATGGCTAACCATAGAAGAGTCTTACTAGGACAGGTGACGAACCGAAAAGAGTAAGGGCAAGGTGTAGGAATTCAGAGTGCTGGAGAGACAACTCGACCAAGTACAATTTATGACTGTTTTATTGATTGTTCAATTGAAACACACATAAACCAGCCCGTACCCTGACTGAGGCCTGAAGGGCCAGTCCTAAGTTCTATGTCTCGGAAGACGCAGCAGCATGGGGGGCGAGGGCAACACCAAGACTGTGGCACTCGCACTCGTGTTAGCTGAGAGTAAGCTATAAGGTAGTTGGAAGCACGGGGGCTTTGATATGTTGATGGTCAGCAAGGCAGTGTTGTGCAGAGCAGAGCTCTCAAATGAACAGCGTAAGACTGATGCGACTTGAAAAAGTCGGTAGTTCTTCGGGTAGCATGACGTTCTGCGAAGGTGAGATGTGAAGTCTGATGGCTCTCTGGCAGCGTAACACCGGGCAAGTGGACTGGCACGAGACAGCCGTTGGTGTGCTCTCGGGCAGAGTAACACCAGGCAAGTGGACAGGTGCAAGAAAGCCTCGAACTGAGGACTGGGTGTCCTATTTATACTCAGCTCACAGGGCCAGCATGGAAGTTGCAGGGTGCAGAGAGAGACATGCGACGGGGAGAAGAGAGTAACTGAGAGCGGCGGAGACTTCCCCTCATGCGCCAGGAGCTGAAGGGGTAAGCAGCAATGTGATTTGAAGCAGGTTGCAGTGCAGCAGGCAGGAACGGCTGGGCAAACAACCCTGGCTTGGAAGGCGCCCTGTGGCGTGTATGGCCTAACAGTTTTTTTTCGGAGGGGGCCGCGGCTGTGGCTAGGCTAGATGAGTGAATGATGTCGCTCATGGCGCGTCATTATGACACAGGAACACACTGAGCAACGACACGTGCCAAACATTCACCATGTCATAACGTAACCCCTGTTATCAATAATATCCACCAGCCCACGACAGCATGTAGAAGGTCACACATGCAATAACCAGAATCAGTGACCACTCTACCCCATAGAGTACACTAACCTAGCTACTAGTTTCTTTGGTGGTGTGGGAGGCAGTGGAGATATAGCACAAGGGACATGGTAAATCAGGTTCTTGTGTCCTCCGGTAGAGTTGGTGGTAGTTCCCCTCTGCCGAGCAGCTTCCTCTCTCTTCCACGTATAGACCTGGCTGCCACCCAGTTACCTACTTTCCAGGCCTTCAACAAGGACTAGCCCCTGCTGGGTGCTTTCTCTTATCCAGCCCTGTGATGTGGCATAGAGGTGGACAGTGGGTGTACCTAGGAGTAGGCATGGTCTGAGAGGAAGTAAAGGTAGGCAGGTGGAAGGGGTAGGTAAGCCTTATCTACAGGTCTCCAGCAAGTGACTTGGCGGGCGGAACTTTGCCGGCAGACTCAAGCACTTTACTTGGGAAGGTGGAACTTCGCCATAGATCCAAACACTAACAAAGAAACGAGGCTCCTTGAAGGTGAGGTTGGGAACAGTGGTTTCAGCTCGTGACTACTCCTGCAAAACTGTAAGTGTTTTGGGGATGAAGCAGGAGATAGCGGGAGAAAGGTAGAGAAGTAAAGAGTGCTGTGAGAGATAACTCAACCAAGTTTGGATTATGTCTGTTTATT
This sequence comes from Clitarchus hookeri, assembly GCA_002778355.1. Classification (NCBI taxonomy): domain Eukaryota; kingdom Metazoa; phylum Arthropoda; class Insecta; order Phasmatodea; family Phasmatidae; genus Clitarchus; species Clitarchus hookeri. The sequence continues at coordinate 294,336 of NQII01000296.1, read as the reverse complement.
GCCTGAACAGTAAACAAACATAAAACAGCCTGTACCCTGACTAGTGCCTGAAGAACTGATCCTAGGATGACACCCACTGTGATGCCTAGACTCAGTAGACACTGAGACACCAGGTGGTNGGGGGGGGGGGGGGGGTAACCCCAGTCAATGGTACTCTGACGAGCAGCGTGGCTATCTAGACTGATGAATGACAATCAGATAGTGGTAAGTGAAGCTTATGGCAGTGGTGCGCGTTCGGGCAGAGTAACACTCTTCAACTGAGCTGTGAGAGATCGCCGGTGGTTGTAGAAGTCAGTACACATTCGGGCAGAGTGACACCCTAAAAACAGAGCCGCGAGAGATAGTCTGTGGATGTAGAAGTCGGTATGTGTTCGGGCAGAGTAACACTCTTCAAACAGAGCCATGAGAGACAGTCTTGAACTGTGAACTGCTAGCTCTATACTGGTATATACCCAGAGCACAGGGGCAGTGCAGGGGGTGTGGGGGTAGCTGAGAGATAGCAGAGTGGGCGGCGGAGAAGTGGTGGAGATGATGGCGGAAGGCGGCCATAACTGGCAACTTGATTCCACTCCCGCGGCCGAAGGCCAAAGGGGTGAAGATCCACGCCATGGTGAAATGGGATTGTGGCCCAACAAGAGCATCACATGGCCAAGCTAACCCTGGGCTTCAATGGTGAGCTGTGGCATGTGCAGCATAACATCTCTACTTAGGAGGGGGCCATGGCTGTGGTGAGGCTAGACTGGATTAATGACGATGCCCATGGTGCATCACAAGTGTGCACTTTACGAGTGTGCATAATACAAGGACTTAATGTATTTAAAAATTGAAATAGTTGAAAATGGTAATTTACAAATTTTTCACATTCAAACTTCGAATATATTCTGCAAAAATTGTAAATAAGTTACATTCCTGTCTCAAGTGCTTATTTGCTTCACATTATATGCCTTATCATTTGAAGTCTTTCATTTAAACTTTTCCATAGTTATTAGAGATAGAATGTTGCTAATTATGTTACATAGTCGTTTTTATAAATTTTGCCATTTGATGCAGTGGCAAATCAACGATAATTAGACCTGATCGATGTTGTTTACATTGGTATGATATTGAATAATTTGTTTAGAAACATGATAAAAACCAGAATGATTAACAAAACCATCACATACACACACACACATATTTATTTTCATTGTAGCATTTACGGAAATAGGGTATGTACATTTTTTCTTTCTCATTGTTTGCGCCTGAAGTAAAATGCATGAAAAGGTTATGTTACCATAGTTGTACACTACTACGAAAACAAAAAGTGTTTTGTATCACTTTTATCTGCATACCACATGACTTCGTATGACAAACATATATTTTTTGGTATTTCCGAGAAAATTAATATTGTTTTATTTCTGCAAACACATTCAAAAGTATACAATTTTGGTACATTGTTGAAGGTATGACATAGCGACATGGTGGACAGGAACCATAATACCAACATGACGCCACATCATAGCTGTGGCGGTCGACTGAAATGCTAACTAATAACACAAGTAGTAAAGGACTGTATCAGTTATTGATCGCAAGCGAGTTGCAAGCATTTACACCAAAATGTTTGCATTCACAAAACTGTCATCTACTAATGGTAAACCAGTTCTGTTACCAACTCAGAACCATGGTAGCAAGAAATTGCAAACACCTAAAAACAGTTTGCAGTACGTTAGCAAATAGCATTGTGACAGCAAGCACAGAACCGCAGCGTTTGCAAAATATGCTACCAATTCAACCGCAAAATATATGTTATTAAACTTCATGGCTTCACACATGTTATAAACAATAATAATCACTAAAAATAACACTAGATTATTGCTGAAAATAAAACTGCAACACCAAAGAAATAGTTTCCTTTCCCAATAAAGCATTTAATTTATTGCAAAGAAGAACTTTGAATTATTTAGTGACAACCAAATCTCATCTCTATGCACGTTAGTGTAGGTTTTTAAATCAGGCTATATATATATATATATATATATATGGTGTATTATGCTTGTATTATATACATATATACATACATGTATATACATGGTGTATTATTTATTAATGCTTAGATTTTGGACCCTACTTTTAAGTTTAATAAGCAGAAAATCATCTTGTAAAACTGACATACTGCATTTGAAGAAGGAAGTATTTTTTTTGTGAGAGCAGTTTCATGTGTGATCAGTGAAATGATAGTTATTTCTACTGAAATGAAATGTTTACTAGCAGCTATTCGATTTTGAAACTATTTGCATGATATTCAAAAATATTACAGTTTAATTGGAAAATGTATCTGAACATCAAAATTCACTATTCGCACACCCCTAGTTTAGAGGCAGTCTGAAATACTGTTGTATACAATGATGTACAGTACAGCACTACAAAACATCCTGAATCATGATGGTTTACAAATAGTACGAATATCTCTGATGGAAGGTGCTCAACTCACAGCTATGTTCTTGGTGACCAGATATTTGAGATGTTTGTACTTGTCAATGGTGGCCTGGAACGTGGCAGAGGGAACTGTGGGGTTGTCCGCCAGTCGCGACATTAGCCGCTCCACCATCTCGCTGTGGCTGAGGATGTCCCGCTGCAATGAGCGTAACTTCTCCAGAGTACCTCGTTTCTCGCTGAGGTCATTCAGGTACTCTTCCTCCCCATCAGGTTGTACCTTCTGCTCCACCTCCTCCAGCCAGTCCGCAAGCACTTTATGAGCCTGACAAAACCACAATCCCAATGTTCTGATGCATCAAAATACACACAAAATGCAAATCAACTGAAAGTGAGGCCAAATTAAGTGTTACAGTATCACAACTTGCCATGAACAAATAACAATGTCGTGCACACTTAAAATCTGTGTTGCATTACAATTTTACTGGCACAGATAATGTAAAAGTGAAAAAAATAATACGTATAAAAAGAAATCTAGTAAGTTTAAATGATAATCAGAATCTAAACTATTTCATTAAAAGTTCTACATCCAAAATTTTGAAATATAATTCTAATTAATCTTTTGTTTTACTGAATTATATATGAGAAGTTTTGTAACATCACCTGACTCACTGTTTGAGATAAAAACACAAAAAAAACAAACTTACTTAAAAAAACTGAAACTCAAGCACATGCAAGAAGAGATTAAAAACGTAAGTCAGAAAATCATGCAGTGCCAATTGTTGTTTTAACAAAATGATATCAAATTATTGAAACTATACTTCAGGGTCATTAAAACATGAAAGCTGAACAAATTCATGAAATACAGTAACTCAAAACATTAAAAAATAGTATGTTATTAATGTAACAAATAGGCCCCTGCAAAAGATAAAAACACCTCAAATAATGGTTTAACATATCACATGTGGTTGCTCAAACCTTCTGGAGTTCCTCCAACTGTGATGCACGAGTTGTCAGTTTCTGTCTGAGCTCATGAACATCTGTCATTAGCTTCTCAAATTCTTGTTTAAGGTTCTCTGTGTCTTCCTGTATCTTTGCAGCTCCATTCTGCTCTGTGTTCAAGATGACTTTCTCTTTCAGTTCCAGAGCATACCTAAAGGAATATGCATGATACTCAGTTGTACACTCTTGAGACATGTCATGTACTAGAATGACCAGATGACTTAGAGACAAAAACGAGGGCATCATATGGGGAAAGGACACAGGGGAAAAACAGAAGACATGCAAAAATATATATTTGATATGAATAAAAAAAATAGAATGCATTTAGTTAATTTTAGTCATTATTAAATAGCATTACACATTTATAACTAATAAAACACAAAACCATATTTCAATTATTTAAAAGCAATGTTTATTAACTCTACGCTTGCAAATACTTATTTTATCAAATGTCTTTGAAATCCCTTTTAAAAATCTGTAGCTTTCATTAAAGGTGCCACATTGCCTTGTTGTCTGCATATACCCATTCAACACAAACAATAAAAAGGGTCGTTATTTTTCTCTTAGATTCATTGCAAAAATTTGAACGATATTCGTTAATACATTCAACATTTCTATATAGCTGTAAAGTAATTACTTTGAAGTTGGCCACACTGGGCCTACTTGATAGTTAAATTACTGAACAGACTCCAGAAAACATTGATACTGCCATCTTGTGTGTGCATTTTCCAACTCTCAAAAATTGAAAGCTGCAGCAAAAACAAAAAAAAAATTAAATAATAATAATAATAAAATATTATCGATGACCCTAAAAATGAGTACACTTTCCGATTTCATAAAAAATAAATTGTGTTTATATATATATATATTATCTGCTGGCATATATATATATGTGTATGTGTGTATATATATATTATATATATATATATATANAATCTATGAGAACCAAGGTATATTTCACTTACTCATTATTACAATAAAAACACAAAAAAAAATATTTTTTTAGAATTTTTATTTTCTTGCTTGCTGTTCAAGAACGTGGTATTTATTGAAATTTTTCTCGATGTTCAGGATTTCGCACAACCCTAGTTAATATATTTCAGTAGGCACAACTTTTCTGAATAAACTGATATCATGTAAGAACATATACAATGACCCTTTGTTGCTAATAATACTCAAGCACCGTGTTTGAGCATGGCACTATTTGCAACTAGAACAAGTGGAATTTGACATATATATATATATATATGTGTGTGTGTGTGTGTGTATATATATATATATATATATATATATATATATATATATANACACACACACACACACACACACACACACATATATATATATATATATATGCCAGCAGATAATTATTTGGTTGTAGAAGGTGCATTCATGGAAGAACATCCTCACCATGACATTTCGTCTTCAAATCACATCTATCTTACAAAAAACTTATTTGGTTAAGCACACAGCAAACTTGATGGTAAAATTTTACAATTACCTGTGAACGCATATTATCCTGCCTTTTTCAGCACGAGATATAATGAAAAGAATGTGCATTTAAAAAGTTATTAATTTAGGTTCGAATAAAACATAGCATTTGGAAAAATGACGTAAAAATAATTGAAACACAGGTTATGCCTACTGCTTACACGTAACCTACAACACATCGTATGCCAACAAGACATGGTAAACTTTATTTAATGTCGTAATATTAATCTAAAAAATTATTTAAAGATTAAATATAAAATCCCTATAGGCAAATGACCTACCCGAGTTTTAATGTAACATCAGTAAAGAATTCATTCTACAAAAACAAAACAATGAACGAGTGCAATGGCAGATAGTTGTTACCATTACGCAGTAAAAAAGTTTCATGAATAAATATAATTATTAAAAATTGAATGGAATATTGTGTCTAAACCAAATCTGACACACAAAAATCTAAAATTTTTGGGGATACTGAATATTTCAGCATAAATTTGAGATTCGCACATGCACAAAATTCATTCTACTGTTTCTTGTACACATTTGGCAAGTTACGATGCCTGCCATCTGTCCTGAAATGTACTCAAAATAAATATTGTTACAAACATCTCTGCTGACTGCCAGTTCGTTAGTAGCACGTTGTTAAGTTACAGAGCCGTAAGAAAAAATCTTTGTAGGTTAATGCAGAGGCGACCTATTTATGGTTTAAACTGTGTATATCTTGCGAATTGGCAATTACTGTACCGAAATGAACTTATAAAGTGGCACGGACAGCAATAAACTACTTTAGTCTAGTGATTACGTGACTATCGTACATAATAAACTTTGTTTCGGAAATAAATGTGGTTTCCTAAGGCATGGAAAGTGCAGATAAAGCATCTGTGTGGATGTATTATGAAAAAGTAGTGATAAGTTGAGCGAAACTTGCTAAATTTGTAGGAAGGTACTTAAAACCACGTTTGGCAACATACTGTGTCTACGGAGGCATCTGTCTCAAAATCCGGAAATAAAAAATGAATTCGACAAGCTTCAAAAACATAACGCATTGCAGTCAGGCACACACAAAAAACTAAACATTTTTCATACAGTTAGAATATAAAAATGTTGTTTTATTACAATATGTGGACTGACTTACTTACCACTTATCAGTGCAATATTTTGAGCTTAAAGTTTCTGTAATTTGCTTTCAGTAATTCTTTCAGACATGTAGTGTGTTGTCTGTTAAATGTTTCATTAAGTGAGTAGTCTACATATAACTTAAGGGTACCTATGTAAGTAGTGATGCACATCAGTTGTACATAGGTATGTTTAAAATTTAGTAACATATACACACAAAAATTAAAAATTTATTTTTAAAAAGTTGTTACTTTTAGTTTTAAATATTAAAAAATTTTTCATTCTTGTGTCCTTTCTCGCAAGAAAAATGTTTTCTTTCTCGAAAATTTCTTAAAGCTCAAATTTTATTTTTGCACAATCCTAATATTAAAATTTTAATAACAAACCCTCTGATTTTCCAGCAAGATGCAACTGAAATTGGGCTTCGTGCTTGGTAAAACATATGCTCTGCTTAATGTTTGCATTTTATTAACTGCAAGAGGTGGTCCACTGTATAAATTTTGACCCATATGAGTTAGGGATAAGTCAAAATTGGTCCAAAATTTCCCAAAATTTCTATTATGACCACCCCTCACAGAAGACCTAATTCCCAGAAACAGTGAGGGGTAGTATCAGTGGGATTATACTAATTTGTATAACAACTTTTGGTCCTGAACTTTTTAGATGTCACTCCAGATAAGCATAAGAGCAACTTCCTTCAAGCAGTGAGAGCAGGCCTCACCTCAGCTTATTCTGGCCCTGCTCGAGAGACTGCCGGATGGTCTTGACAGTCTGCAACTTGTTGTTGACGTCGGGCAGGGTATTGGGGACTTCCTGGCACTCGTTCAGCTTGTCCCTGGTTCGGTCCACCCAGTCCTGGCACTCCTGGTATAGCGTGTTGTGTTGTTGATGCTCCTGAACACACCAGCCCACACGGTTTCACAGTGGCGACATCAACAATGTTAAACTCCCAATATAGCTACCAAAAACTTTACCAACTAAACACTGCTGAAAAAAATTTACTACGCACAATATTTTCTACAGCTCAACACTGGTTAAAAACAAGTGAGATGTCATGATTGTAAATTACGCATCATATTCTTATTCATTCAGAAATTGATCTAAAAATGATATTTACATTAAAAATTTGTAATTTTAAATGTCTTATTGTTAGGACACCATTTTTACAGTAAGTAAAATAGGCTGATTTCATCATTAAAATTATACCATTTCGTCAGAAAAAATATTTTCATTTCATCAAATTTTATAGCAAAAAAAAAAAAAGATGCATTATTATTAGAACATGAATCTGTTGTTTTTGTAATGATGTCAATCAAACTAAAAGGAATTTGTTATTTATTAATTTTAATTAATACATATTTAAAAGAAAAACATTAAAAAATATTTAACAATAAATATGAAAGGACAATGTTGTACATTCTCATGTACTATTTTGTGTGTGTGTGTGTGTGCACGCAAGCGTGGCACTATATAGTGCGCAGCGTGCATGTATCAAGTATGTCGCAAGTAGTCCGGCAGCATTCCCAGGAGGAGCAGAGAATACCAAGATGGCGAGGCAGTATGTTCGCATATGATGAGTGTCCATCATTATCCTTCTCTCTCGAGTGCTTATCAATCAAATCTTGCAACAGACAACCTTACGAGAGCACACTCGTCATGTAACACACATTGTCACATGACAGTAATTTTTGTGCAATCAATCTTGTACTTTGTCGTGAAATTTTAAAACTGCCCAAGAACTCTCACTAGCGAAGAGTTTTACAAGATATTTACATCATTACATTCAGATTTTGTTCATTTGCAGATAACATTCTAATTAAAACCCGTTCAGTTCAATATTACTCCATCACAAATCCTCTACAACCTAACTACAAAATATTAGTAAATATTTTATTATTGATAAAATAAAAACACTCCTTACATAGTAAAAATGTTACTACAAGGAAGTGGCAGAAACCTATTTGTTTTTGTTTCTTGGCAATATGAAAATTACACAAATTTGCTTCCAATGCAGTTGTCTTTTTAAGTTCTTTACTATCACAAAATCACTGTGCATACACCACAGCAGTATTTAAGCACATGTCTTTTTGCACCCACTCAGTGTTTAAATCGCAGTATTTGCATTTTGGTCAGTTTATAAAACACAAAAACCCTTCACTTTCAAACTCCTGGGCATAATCTAAAACAGTAACTATTTTTGGCATTAACAGATTTTGTGATGTAAGCAGCAAACAACGATCACCACCCTCACTCAATAGTTAAAAATGCTGTATTCTCTAGTTGTCAAGAACCTAACCACAAATCACAGAAGATGAGTAAATAAGCAGTATTTAGATATACTGCGTGAATGTTTAGTGCGTGATTATTACATTCAACAAAAAATTATATTCATCTGTGTTATATATGTACTATTTACTTTCATCATATCACCAACATTTTTGGTATGGTTAGAGATGTTTGTTTATAAATAAAATACACGTTAGTTGTGATTCTGCCCGTGAATGAGCCCCATAGCAATTTGGGTTAATATATATTGAATCATACAAGCAACAATTATCTTTCGACCAATCGATTTATGTATCCTTCTGATGACGAAAAATTTTGTTTACATTTTAATAGTCAACAACGTGATCACCATGCAAGTAGTTTTTTATCCACATGTATGTGAATTAAATGAGAGATAATGCTGTATAACAAATGGGAAATTTTAAAACTTAATTTTTGTGAGAGTTTCCATGGTAAAAGAAGCTTACATTGTGTTTTTAGATACACTTACACAAGCAGTTCCGTTGACGTTTCACGAATACAGAAATGATTACAGAATTTTTCGAGTAAACATTGTTTCTAAGTATTTAACATTATTTTGTGGTTCGTGAAAATTTCTAGGCCCTACTCATTCTTGAATGAACGGTTAAGGATGTTAATATTCCTTTCTAGTTTTTGGTTCAATTCCCTAGTTCTAGCAAGACGGATATAATTTTCATATGGGAATTCTTATGTGGATAGTATCATGGATAATCCTGATGCCTGCTATCTGATTCAGTGAAGAACCATCTACCTGTACATGAAATATTTGAACATTAACAACTGTTTATTTTATTATGTATTCCTCACTCCCTCTATGAAATATCAGTGTAATCTCTGTTGCCATTACTTTTACTGCCACAATTCTCTTCATTTCTTTCATTTTGATTATGTGTACATAACCTGAAAACTGAGGTATCAGCACTTTAATGAGAAATTTGGCCGCAAGATTGCTATGAAAAATATGTCTCATTGAACTGGAATTTGTGAGAATGGTTTCAGTCTCAAGCACAGTTCCAAACCCTTTCATGCTGGCAGTACCTGGTAGTGCAACTCAAGGCGCCTCATGATCTCCTTGGCCAGTGATAAAAGAGCATTGTACTTGGTGGTGAGCTGTGTGACTGCGTTGCTGATGCGGGTGTCTGCACACGTCTCCAGCAGCATCTGGGCCTTCATGTTGAGACGGTCTAGTTCCTTCTGCCAGTCAAACAGCGTCTGCAGGTGGCCCTACACACAACAACAACATTATTACAGCTCTGTACTAAGGCATGCAAGGTTGGCACATTCTTTATGGGCGTTCAGCAGTGTTGGTCAAAGGACCCTCACACCTGAGGTTATGTGACTGTTTGAGGAACAGAAGTATGTATACACTTGGTGCCACATCAGTATGTACACATACGAACCACCTTATATTTCATAAAATAATATTTTTTTAAAAATTTACTGCCATCAATAAAAAGTTCACACTTCTAAATTGACATTTAATATTTATTAAATACAATCCATAAACTGAAACTGCTTAAAAATATTTAACAGTTAAAACGAAATTTTTGCCAGAACTCTACCAATTATTAAGGAACTGGTCAAGCTACATTCAATTCAGTTTAATTGGAGTGTTATGCTGTACATAACCTGGTGTCTGTGATAATATAATCACACTCAAACCTCATTTGTATGGCATCCAGTTCGTAGACACCTCATTCGTAAGGACAGATTTTTGGAAACCATAAAAAACAGAAAAAAATTTGGTAAACAGATTTTAAAAACAAAAAAAAATTGCTGTGGGAACTATTAAAACACAGTTGCAAACTGCAATATTTTAAAACTATAGGGGTTGTATGGACTTCACCATCACACGATGAATCACATGGTGAAAATAAAAGAAACCCAGCAGAAATTCATTAAAGTTAATGGTCACCAGCATGCAGCGTACGAGCAAGGTATTTGACCTATCAGCTGTTCCACAGGGTGGCCTCCGCTGGTGCAGTTCTCTTTTCTGTGCTGTACTTGTCTGCTGAGATACACCCACACCGCATGGCACATTCCTCACTCCGCTCCGAGACAGCTGCACCAGCCAATGTTGACACTGATGCGCACCATAATTTTACTTTTAATAAATGGATTCTTTTATTTTACTGTGATAATTTGAGGTGGGATGAACCCAGATTTTTGCAACAAAATGAACTATAACTTGACATAGAAAATTTTTATAGAACCAAACTTGAACCGAACCTTCAAAACTGTCCATGAACTGAACAGAACCATGTATTCATCAAACTCAAACCCAACTCGAACCAAACTTTATAAAAAAATGCCTTATCCACAGATATATGTCTCCACAGTTCTGACCTTAATTTTTTAAGGAAATAACAAAAAACAAACATGTAGAACCACCTTAAAGACAATGGATTATGGACGCTAAACAGTAATCGGTGTGTGCACACATGTATGTTTGCAAATTAAGTTCTTAACATTAATTACAGTGGTTCAGTGGATCATGTTAGCAGTGCCGCCTATTGAAATAACAAGAGTTTTGTTATTGGTCCTCTGGACTAGGCTGCGAGGTGCAAAGTGAAAACAATAAAAACACACACATGCACAGATATAGTTCAGCCCATATTTGTTCAGGTATATAACACAAACAAATATATATATAACCACATTCACAAATTCACATCTAATTTTTACACATGTAACATAAACAATAAACACATACATCAAATACATATACAACTTACACAGCTCCACCACTTATAGTTCCAAACTGTAATGCCCAAATTTTTTCTAATTTAAAAAAGGTACAAAACTAACTTACTAGTAACTTTTTGGTTTTCATAGATTTGATTAATATGATAATTTATTTAAAAAACTGAGAAAAGTATCTTTCTAGTCGTTTTTAAAGTATATGAAAACCACAAATTAGCAACACAAAAATATATTAATTGAAAATGTCATGTTTAAAAAAATCAAGCGAATGACTTATTTTGTGTACAATCATTTATGAATTAAAAACGCAGTAAGTTAATAAAGGAAAGCACCCGGTGTTACACATTTTAGAGTTCAAGATATAATGTTATCACTGCTACAAAAAAAAAAAAAGACTCATTCTGTAATTTCTTTTGTGTTGCATTGTTATTTTCAACTTCTTTGAAGTGAAGTAAGTTCATTTCAAAGTTTATTAATGATGTTCGTCTCTGGCAAATTTTTTAACCGAACACCAACTCAAGTAAATTTTTCAAGCATAGTGTTCAATTTCAAACTGAACCAAACATAACTTTAAAGTTTGGGTTCGGTTCGAAATTTAAACATTCGTCCCATCTCTAGTGATAATATGTTTCTCTTGGTGAGCACTGCTGCAAGAAGTGCATATCCAAAAAGAGATACCACCCCAATTTTGATGCATGTCAGGATTGTTCAAAATTGGTTGCAAAATTTCCCAAAATTTCTAATAAGACCATCCCTCACTAACAACCCTATTCCTGGAAACCATATGGGTTATATCAGTGGGGTTCTACTGTATTTATGCGCTACTTATTTACATTGTGTTGTTCTGTAACAATGTTAGAACTTTCCCAGCAACTTGTGTAAATACACCTTTCCCTAAGAAAACATTTTTCTCTAAAATGCTTTGAAATGGGGCAGCACAAAAAAATTTTGCATTCCCCTCTTTATTTGTCAAGTTACACATATTGGTATCCGCAGGAGTAATGTTGTACACACCTGGAATTGTTCCAAAACATTCTTCTTCTCCTCCAGGCTATCTTGCAGCTTGTTGAATGATTGAACTATTTGTTCGGTTTGTGTCAACCAGTCAGAAGCTTCCTGGTACTGGTCCTCATACTCTGTCCACCGTACTATGCCAACCTCAAGAAGGCTCTTGGTGTGGCTCAGCGACTCACTGGAAACATTATCAAAGGTGCCTTTCAGTGTTTGTTTTAAACAAGTAAAGCAACATTACCACAGTCCTACATATATATTAAACTATTTAATAATTTTGCTTGGTTACATTGGTTTTAAAGACGAGATTTTAAAATTTAGTGGCAGCAAATGATAATGGTAATATGTAGTTGATTTGGAACACTATCACAAAAATAAGTTTACAAATATGCAATGATATGTTCGAGGAAATAAATTTACCTATACTACATCTAGATATGTATAGGAGATACAGGTTAGAAACATTATATCTACATCTCATGTCTAAAATGACACGTGTTTTACAATGAGAAAATAAATTAAAGAACTTTGTACAGTTGTGTTTCCACTTGTATCCAACCCAGATGATAATTTGCCTGTGAACAGTTATATGTGTATAAATCAATAAAAAGTATAACCAGCTATGTTCTCATAGAGCTGGTGATTTTCTCTTCCTTACATGATGCTGTGGCTTGCTGAATTACCACACTAGTTTTGGTGTGGCCTCAACGAAAGTTTGAGGCTATGTCACTATCAGGAAACATCTTCGGCACCAACTTTGTGAATTTGTCACTTAAACTTATAGGCAGATAGTTTTCACAAACGAAAATGATCCACAATAATTCTGTATCAATCACATTACTAGTCTCTTACAAAACGAAGCTTGAAAGATATGAATTTGCTTCTAAATATTTTAGGCATTTTTTGTAAGTTTTGGTGTTTTGGCGCAAATCCTTAGGTCCCCCACTGGAAATGCAATGGATAGAATTACTATATATTGTATGTACACTTTGCCTGATAAGTAATTTTCATGAGATGCAATTCCTAGCTCTTGAAGGACCCTGTACATGCAGTGTCTATGGTCCTGGTTAGTGACAATACAGTAACACAAAAAGTGTCTACTCACGTGTAGGTGTCAAACTCCTCCTGTAGGAGTGCCACCTCCTCCTCTATGATCTCCTTGTCCTCAGAGTCTGCCACCTGACATGCTACATTTGCCTGTTCCAGGGCTTTCTCCAACTTCTTCTGTCCATCTTCCTGTTCACTATCCAGCACCTGTACACATCCAACAAATTTTTCAGTTCTCTGTTTTCACCAATTTCAACATTTAACGTGTTGTAGTTTTGTTTTCTACACATTCTTTGTACTTCACCAAATTTTGTGGTAGTTATATGATAATCTTAAAACCCAAAAATGTTGTTTATTCACCAGGACTGTGCAAAATCCATTATTCAACATAATTTTATGTATACAGTAAAGCCTCTGTTCACCAGACTAATTGGGGGGAGGTATACTCTGGTAAACCAGAAAGTCCACTAAATGACAAAGTACTACAAAAATGTACACTTACAAATAATTTAGTGACTCAATTTATCATTAATGTTTTCAATATGGTGAAGATGTTTGTGCAGCCAGGAGGAACAGTGAGCTGCGACTACTTCTGTTAAATTACGACCGACCATTAGATATTAAAGGGAAAGGAAGTAACAGCATGAGCTTGTGTAGTTGACGTATTTTTTGAGTCTCTGTTCAGTAGTATTTGTGACGAGCATGTTAACTTGCATCATGACATTCTTTTTTTTATTTTGCATCCCCCTTTTCGGTAAGAATACCTTAATATTCATATATGAACGTGATATGAATAGTGGTACTGCTAAGCCATTTCACACAACAAACAAGCACAATCTAACTTAAATGCGTGAAATGCTATAATAATTTGCAAGTGATATTTCCCTAAAACAAAAAACCTAGACTATGTTACACGTGAGTAACACCGTGCTCAATGACTGTGTAACCAAGCCATTGCGCGATTCTAAAAAATAACTTCCTTCCCCCTGACTTTCAAATGTGCGTGCTTATCTCGTGCGTGTACAGTAACAACACATTTCATCTCCTACAAACGATGAGTAGATACAATAATAAAAACAATACCTTGTCGAATAAAATCCCCGTAGTACATACTCTATAATTTCAAAGAGCAAAGCTAAAATATATTTTAAAAATAAATTCACATTCAAAAAATGTTACCATTTAGGTGTAGTTTATTACTATTCTGTTGAAAATTAACATCATCCCATGAAAGGCAACAAACAACCAAAACATGTCAATTTATTTGCAAAAAATACCTATTAAGGGTTGATTGCTTTGTTTGTATACACTATTTCTTCATGACAGAACTTCCCACTAGCTGTAAAGTAGCAAAGTCATGTAAAGATGCGTTAAAACACCACGAACTGAAACATTTGCACACATTTATTACCTTACGTTCATAGAAATCAAAATAAAAAAGAACTAACTGTTCCACTAATAGCAACATCTAGGTTTAAAAAATTATATGGAAACATGGCAATCAATATAATGTACTTTGCTGGAAATCTTAGGTGATGGGACCGAAATATACTTCTATCGACGCAACATCCGATAAACGATACAAGCGGATAGCTTTATCATTATTTATATAGGAGTTTGCCAGAGGCATTGAATATTAACTGTGTATATGGTTTATCGTACATGCCTTTACGGTACAAGAGTCCACTGTATGCATGTATTTTTGAGACCATCCGTGCCATATTGGAGTGGGTATAATCTCAAAATAGTGTATTATGAGCAATGTATCAAAACATTTCACAGTCCTAATACTCATCACAAGGAGAATACTGCACCATTGCCAAACACTAGCTTAAGTTATTTTATACATGCAGATGAATTCATAAGACAGTGTCATGGTTGAGTAAAGCTGTACCTTGAGCTGCGACACCTTGCTGCTGAGGGACTCCTTGTCTCCTGTCGGCTCAGAGCACTTGCTCAGCTTCTCCTTTGCAGCACGGAGCCACTGCACAAAGTCGTTTCCAGCGTCGACGAAGGCCTGATGCTGCTCTACTGTCTCCTTTTGCTTGGCGTACAGCTCTTTGGCCTGCTTGCTGAGCGTCTCGTACTTGCTAGATATCTCTGATGCTGGCTGGGCCTGCAGCAGGTCCTCTGCCTTCAAGGTCACTGACTGGATCATTGGCTCAAATGACACTATGTCCTGCACCATGCTGTTGGTCTGACGTAGCGTTGCCTTCCTCTCACCAATACTGAGCGAGCTCATGCCTGGCGCCTGGCCTTTCTTCGCTTTTGTCACCTTGGAAAATATGGGACAGAAAATTCTTCTGTGTACTATGGCAATATAAATTCAACACTGTAACCTAAATCTAAATAATGTGTTACAACTCCTCGAAAAACCATGTTTAAAAAAAAATTGTTAATGAAAAATTTTTTTTTTGTAATAGCATAAGAGCCTATATCATTTTAAACTTCTGAATTCCCAAAATTTTATACTGGCCTATGACACCTTGTCAACTTACTTTGCAATGCAGCTGTTACTGTAAAGAAATTGGCTTGTGTCTCATTATCAAGTTGAAACACTGCATTACCGTCTTTGTATCCATGCAATAAAGAACAACAATGTGCATAAACTGCATAAACCTGTGGTGCTGCAGCAAAGATAGGTATTCATACAAACTGCTGCCATCACTCCTAAAGCCGTGGGGAAGGAAACTGTAACATCCCTTTTTAAATCACCTCCTGTCTTGTGCAGAACATGCAAATCTTATTGATACCGTCAGGAGAAAGGAAGAAAAATTCATGAGCCAGATGAACTCTCCAAAACTCCTTTACACAGACAGAGCACATGGGAATTATTAATGATCTCCCATTATTATAAATGACACACGTGATGATAAAGTGTGAAGACTCAGTTTTGTGACAATAAATGGTCTAGATTACACCCCATACCATCTACCCTAATAACTGCACCCCTCCCCTGCCTTGTTGCTGATCTTGCGAAAAGGCTCAGTGTGGGAACTTTATAAATGAGATACAGTATTCACATAGTAGGAGAGCTATACTGAGGCATCTTAAAGAATTCTGCTGAACATCTCTCTTCTTAAACTTATCAACATATCTCATTCATTTCTTATTAGTCTCCTATTTTGCTGAGAAAGCCAACATCTTGTCGTGAAAACTGGTTCAAAATAGTCACTCAGTGACCACCAAGACACACTAACACATCTCATCAGAGCCTGTCAAATTTATTTGTTCATTATGGTTTTATAAGTGTCTCCTCTTTTTTAAAAATCTTAACAATCTCAGCCCACTCTCNCTCCAAAACTCCTTTACACAGACAGAGCACATGGGAATTATTAATGATCTCCCATTATTATAAATGACACACGTGATAATAAAGTGTGAAGACTCAGTTTTGTGACAATAAATGGTCTAGATTACACCCCATACCATCTACCCAAATCACTGCACCCCTCCCCTGCCTTGTTGCTGATCTTGCGAAAAGGCTCAGTGTGGGAACTTTATAAATGAGATACAGTATTCACATAGTAGGAGAGCTATACTGAGGCATCTTAAAGAATAATGCTGAACATCTCTCTTCTTAAACTTATCAACATATCTCATTCATTTCTTATTAATCTCCTATTTTGCTGAGAAAGCCAACATCTTGTTGTGAAAACTGGTTCAAAATAGTCACTCAGTGACCACCAAGACACACTAACACATCTCATCACAGCCTGTCAAATTTATTTGTTCATTATGGTTTTATAAGTGTCTCCTCTTTTTTAAAAATCTTAACAATCTCAGCCCACTCTCAACTACATAGTTTCAAGTTTCCACACAAATTTCTTCAAGAAGGGATAAGCATGAGTTAGAGCACTGGAAAAGCCGGTACCTCTACACTGCAAGTGGAGCCTACAAACCATCTGCACATATGAGGAGTTTGCATGCCACACACTCCACTCATATCCAACAAAAATCAAGTCAACACCAACAGAAAAATACCAGCGTTATTCAATATTTTATCAATTACCAGCTCCACTGTCATTTCTTTAACGCATCATATCCTGGCTACCACAGTCTCCTTTGCAATGTTACCATACAAGGAAAAACTAACTAAAACAAGAGCTGTGTAAAGAAGTTTGCACAAGTTAATTCAAGTAACATGTCAATCCAGGCAAGCAAGGAGAACGTATCATATACAAAGCCAGGTCCTCCACGAAAAGGCAAGCAGGATCTGGCTGTGCCCACAATAATAAAATCTTCAGGTATCAAAAGACGTGTAGTAAAAGGCATCCTAAACACCTCATGCTCCTCAATGAATGATAACATTGTTTAAGCAAGTAGCTATGTGAAAATTTCTGCTGTTGCACTTTTCTTCTATTAAACTGTGTAATAAACATAAAGAAACAGTTATGCCCACAAGTAAAGAAAAACTCTTAAATCCATTTTGTCAACATTCAAAACTGCTCAACCTTTCTGAATTTTATAATAGTTGTTATAACTGCTGAATGCAAAATTACAAGTACAGCAAAATAAGAATTAATGCATAAGTAAGTTTGTGTGGCTAAAACGGCCTGTCCAACTTAAATTGGCCTGAGCCAGTATATCAGGTGTATTCAGAAGCACAGGTGATGTGAGAGTGGTGGTGAGTGTGTACCTTCTGCTCACAGGCCTGCTGCAGCTTGGCCTCACGGTCTGTGATCCACTGCTGCAGCTGGGAGTACGATGAGCTGTAGTCCGCCCACTGCAGCAGGCTGGTCTCCAGGTGCACCTTCGCCGTCGACAACTTCTTCACCAGTCTGTCCCAGTCGTTCTGGACCTCCTTCAGCTGAGCGTTGATCACGTCCCGGCCGTCAGAGCGTGTGTTCCGCAGCACTTTCTCCCCGCAGTTCACTGTCTGGTGTACCAAGTTCTGGCCTTCTTCCCGCTTGCGCAACAACTCCTGTTCATGCAAAATGGTGCTGTTAAAAAACTTTCTCTCATTGGGGTCATTGTCACAAAAACCAACAATATATAATGACAGAAATCATAGCTTATAGAATTTTTATGGAGGTATGATTTGTGGTGTACATCACAGTTTTTAAAGTGAAATATTAGTTAATGTTACAGGTGTGAGAAAATAAAAAAACATTTTCAATAAGGAGCCAAAAATAACAGCTATTGTGCTGTGTAATACCATCACACTTCTAAACCCAAACAAAAGAATAACAAAAAGAAATTGTGTGAAACGGTGAGCAAAAATCATACACAACCATCACAACTGGATGGGTTGATAAGATACTTAACTAAAACAGATATGTTTGAAATATTTTGGATACAATTAAAAATATTTAGCAAAATTTAGCTCTTAGGGCAAACACACATCTTACAGCCACTTTGTCAATAAATTTCTGACTTTCATAACACTTTATATTTTAAAAACTGGTTTTGTTCACCTAAAGCAATGATTTATTGTACTGTTTAGCTTTATGGAGTTCAAATTTTTATGTCCACATACACTAGTTACTTTAAATACACTCTCTTTTATTTTTAATTTGCACTTTGGAATTAGGGTGGGCATTATATTTCTGAAATAGGCTATTTTGGCTCCCAGCAAAGCATGCTGCTTCTTGTCAGGTTGTGCTGGGCAATCAACACCAGCAGACATTATCAAAGCCAACAGGTACAGTTCAGCATGAAACCAATGCAAACAACCAGATGAGATATTTAAACATAAAAGGCCACTTACGCATTTCACACCTTCAACATACATAGGTATGCAAACAAAAAAATATTTTTTTCTAATGTAATAATTGTTTAAAAAATAACATATCTATAAAAAACATTTGAAACTTTTTAAATGTAGACTGCCTGCTACAGAGCCAGCTTGCAAACAACCTTCCCACTCCACCCCCGGAACAATTATTTGCTTTGTTTCTGTCAAGATAACATGGCTGACATCACCATCCCTACCATAGCCATGTGCTTGTCTTTAGGATGAAAAAGAAAGTGCTGTGTAAATATTTGACCAGGCAAAGAACTATAGTTACCAGTAGAAACTGGTCCCTAATTTTTCTAGTAAACCACGAGAAAAAAAAAAGAAACTATTATACAAGGACGGATAATATACTTGCGTAAAGACGACAGGTGTCTACAGTTTAAAAATTTATTCACCTGATTTCAGTTTTATTCACTAAAAATTCTATATACTAGTTAGGACTGGAAATGTATAGCCACAGTTATGACATTGTAATAACAATTTTACTTCCCTATATTTAATTTGTGTTTCTGACCTGTATCTGGCCAAGTCGAGCCTCTAGAACTTCTCGAGTGCTGTTGGCTGATGCCTCACTGCAGTCCCTGATGACTTGTTTGGCATTTTCAATCCATGCCTTTGCTTTAGTCAGGTTGTCCTCATACTGCTGGTGTTGTTCCAGGTTCATTTCTACCTTCTTGAGAACATCTTTACCCAAGTTAACTTGCACCTAGGCGAACAAAGAACTAGGTCAGTTCCCAATTTTCATTTCAATATGGTTTTTAACAAACACTNATTAACTTGCACCTAGGCGAACAAAGAACTAGGTCAGTTCCCAATTTTCATTTCAATATGGTTTTTAACAAACACTAGGAAATAAACTCTTACCTGGTATCGGGAGTTAAGGTGACGTAATTGATTGTTGACGTAAGTGTCTAAGTGGGATGTAAGTAGAACTGATGCTGTGTTGTTAAATTTTTCAATCTGTTCTTGTCCTTTTTCAAGCTTCTGTAAAATATCCTGACAACAAAGTAACAACATTCAATTATAGCACTTTCTGATGGCATACCAAAACATTAACACACTCTGTAGGCTGAAATTAAGTTGTCTGTTAATTTCATGTTTACAGTTTATTATTGATAGTGTTACAAGTGGTCTTTGTGGCCTTAACCTTCACTCCTCATCCATGCACTGTTATAACCGTTAACTGGAGAACTGCAAGGCAGAAGTACAAGTATAGGGCGATGGATAAATGGCGCGAAGCCGACAAGGCTATTAGGACTCGTGCTGCTCTCCTCCTTGCACAAATATTCTGGTCATCGCCCTTGACTGCTGCAGCATGACTTGGGGTGTGAGAAATCTTCTGGACCGGGCCTACTGGTCTATATAAGCCGTGACGAGCCTCCAGTTGGGAGTCTGGAGCCTTGTACACCTAACTGCCAGGTGTGTGGAACCAGTGAAGTGACAAGCTGTGATAACAGTGACCAGCAGGAGTGAAGTCTGCGAGTATTGGTACGGTGGAGAGTGAGACTGACCGGCGAGACTGCGGAACTGGATGCGTGACAAACATTCAGAATGATAGCAATAGAAAGTTGGATTGAATATCTGTAAATAATAAGTGTTAATAGCAAAGATAGGTGGTTTAATTGTTGTAAATAATAGTTGTGAGTATTCTTCTGGCATTATAAATAAATTAATCCAAAATTTAATTTAGTTATTTTATTTTTATTAAGACATCCATCCCTCACAAACTCAGATACTCCTTCAGGCAACTTGTCACAATTCAGTATAACCTAGTTAATTGAGGATGGTCAGAACTTGGTGAATCATGGATTACCACACTTCAAGGATTAACCATTCAAAGCCTGAAAGAGTAGACATGACATGCACGTGTGATGGTTGTTACAGTACAAAAAATCAAGGTCATGGTAAATATNAAAGCCTGAAAGAGTAGACATGACATGCACGTGTGATGGTTGTTACAGTACAAAAAATCAAGGTCATGGTAAATATAAAATTTTTAACACTTTACAAATAATCCCAAATCATCCCATTCCCGAAATATCATGTCATGGATTCATACAAGGTCGNAAATTTTTAACACTTTACAAATAATCCCAAATCATCCCATTCCCGAAATATCATGTCATGGATTCATACAAGGTCGAACTGTACTTTAAGTTACAATTATAACAGCAACAATAGTTACGGTTCTTAACAAACAGTATACAGCATCTAACCAAAAATATATAAAATAATTTTTTTTTCCTGTGCACATTTTTAATTAAGGATAAGCCTGTAAGTATGTGGTTATGGCTTCATGTTTCGGTCTAGTTGCACTTTGTGATGAACTGAATATTTTTGTCACTGCTGGCTATGTTAAATATTTTGGTAATAAAGTTTTTTAAATATTCTAGGAATATGACACAGAAAATTAGTTACACTTAAATATCATAACTTAATTTTGTAATAACATATGGTAAAAATGCNCTAGGAATATGACACAGAAAATTAGTTACACTTAAATATCATAACTTAATTTTGTAATAACATATGGTAAAAATGCCATTTACAAAATTTTTTTTAACATTGTACAACATTTAAGTAGCAAAGTATTTTGAGCGAGAAACCACCCACACATCATTCTCTAGGCTAACTTAAGTACTCANACAGAAAATTAGTTACACTTAAATATCATAACTTAATTTTGTAATAACATATGGTAAAAATGCAATTTACAAAATTTTTTTTAACATTGTACAACATTTAAGTAGCAAAGTATTTTGAGCGAGAAACCACCCACACATCATTCTCTAGGCTAACTTAAGTGCTCGACAATAATTTAATTATAGTGAGTAGGTACCTTGACCTCCTGCACTTGCTTGCTCTTCTCTGGTAGAGTGGCCAGAAGTGCAGTCTTCTGGGCCTTTACCAGAATGTCTATCTGCTGCAGCCAATCAGAGAGCCGTTCATACTCCTCCTTGTAGTCACGCCACTGCAGCACTGTGGCCTCCAGCTGTTCCTTTTGCTGCTGGATGTCTGCGAGCACACACACCATAAACATACATATACCGCTACTGACATTTAAACTAGATTTTCCGTAATAAGACAAATAATATTTAGATAAAATCATTGAATTAATGATCTTGGCAATATTCAGTACTTTTACTGGGTATATTAAATTACATCTTATTAAAAAGTTGAAATCAGTATACTTTTGTAAAATATCTAAATTTACATATGATTGGCTTTAATGCATATGTAAATAAACAAAATTAGTTGCTCAAGAAAATAATATTATTCCTTGAATCTACTGCCAAAGAATCACTGTACTTGCCAACAATGAGTATTATTATTTCTTAGGATTTGCCTGTGTGCTTGTGTTAATAAAATAACTATGTTACGCTCCAACACACCAGAGTCCACTAGTGTATAGTAATTTAATTGTTAATTAAGCAGTTTTGAAAGTTCTGATCAGCATCTTTCTTTGGTACATTGTGAATCCCTTTTATAAGATATAAAAAACTGTGTTTTTCATGGAGTTAATGTTTACATTGATGTGTCTATCAGGTGACACTGTTAATTGATCAGATGACACTGTCAAACTTTTAGACTCATAAATATTTTACTGCTGATGAAACTTCTTACTTTCTTATGTCTAAGCTGTTCCTAATTTAAACATTATATTTTTAATATGACAAAATATCATAATTTGGTTTCAGCATTGCTGTAAGTACTCAAATGAGTGCTGATATTGCAATATAAGCAGTTATAGGTAGGAATTTTTTCAAATGCTTCAAAAGTGCTTAATTAACCATGAAGTAGCAGCAGTATCTGCCTATAGNCTAGGAATATGACACAGAAAATTAGTTACACTTAAATATCATAACTTAATTTTGTAATAACATATGGTAAAAATGCAATTTACAAAATTTTTTTTAACATTGTACAACATTTAAGTAGCAAAGTATTTTGAGCGAGAAACCACCCACACATCATTCTCTAGGCTAACTTAAGTGCTCGACAATAATTTAATTATAGTGAGTAGGTACCTTGACCTCCTGCACTTGCTTGCTCTTCTCTGGTAGAGTGGCCAGAAGTGCAGTCTTCTGGGCCTTTACCAGAATGTCTATCTGCTGCAGCCAATCAGAGAGCCGTTCATACTCCTCCTTGTAGTCACGCCACTGCAGCACTGTGGCCTCCAGCTGTTCCTTTTGCTGCTGGATGTCTGCGNCATACTCCTCCTTGTAGTCACGCCACTGCAGCACTGTGGCCTCCAGCTGTTCCTTTTGCTGCTGGATGTCTGCGTGCACACACACACACACACACACACACACCATAAACATACATATACCGCTACTGACATTTAAACTAGATTTTCCGTAGTAAGACACATAATATTTAGATAAAATCATTGAATTAATGATCTTGGCAATATTCAGAACTTTTACTGGGTATATTAAATTACATCTTATTAAAAAGTTGAAATCAGTATACTTTTGTAAAATATCTAAATTTACATATGATTGGCTTTAATGCATATGTAAATAAACAAAATTAGTTGCTCAAGAATATAATATTATTCCTTGAATCTACTGCCAAAGAATCACTGTACTTGCCAACAATGAGTATTATTATTTCTTAGGATTTGCCTGTGTGCTTGTGTTAATAAAATAACTATGTTACGCTCCAACACACCAGAGTCCACTAGTGTATAGTAATTTAATTGTTAATTAAGCAGTTTTGAAAGTTCTGATCAGCATCTTTCTTTGGTACATTGTGAATCCCTTTTATAAGATGTAAAAAACTGTGTTTTTCAGGGAGTTAATGTTTACATTGATGTGTCTATCAGGTGACACTGTTAATTGATCAGATGACACTGTCAAACTTTTAANCATTGATGTGTCTATCAGGTGACACTGTTAATTGATCAGATGACACTGTCAAACTTTTAAACTCATAAATATTTTACTGCTGATGAAACTTCTTACTTTCTTATGTCTAAGCTGTTCCTAATTTAAACATTATATTTTTAATATGACAAAATATCATAATTTGGTTTCAGCATTGCTGTAAGTACTCAAATGAGTGCTGATATTGCAATATAAGCAGTCTTTATAGGTAGGAATTTTTTCAAATGCTTCAAAAGTGCTTAATTAACCATGAAGTAGCAGCAGTATCTGCCTATAGTGGCATGAGAGTTACCCTTGAAAAGCCCTTCAAAGTTCTCTCGCAGGGCTCGTATCTCGTTGCGGATGCTCTCCTGGCCCTGGGGGGAGGTGCTGGCCATCACCACCTCCCCGGTGTGGGTCAGGTGCTCCACCAGCAGCTCTCCCTGGGCCTGCTTGTTGAGCAGGGCCTCCAGGGGTGCCACCGCGCTCTCTATGGCCAGCTTGTCGCTCAGCGGCCGCTGCTTCATGGAGGGCACCTTCTCCCGTGCTCTGTTCAGCCAGCCTGTCAGGTCGTCATATGCCTCCTTGTACAGCCGGTGATCCTTGTACTGGTCCTCCCGCTCAGACACCAGGTTCTGTTCACCACAACACACACTCAGTCTTGGAACAACTCATTCTGTCAGTATGCTAGGCCATTGCCCCTGTCAAACTGATGTCATCCTGTGCCGTTAGTCCAATGAAACAAGCTTATATAAAATGCTCATTATGTGTTTACGGCTACAAACACAAAGAAAATATTTATGATAAAAACATACCTTTTTTGATACTTAAATCCTTAGTTAAACAACTGTTACAGAAAAGTAAATTTTCCATACATAACATTACCTTTATTCTCTCGGCCAGGGTGTCAAACGTTTGCAGTATCTCTTGTGCCTGGGTGGCAGCATGACTCTGCTGGCCACTTGCCAACATTTCTGCAGCCTTTGCCTTCAAGCTCTCCACTTCTATCTTCTCACAGCGCACCTTTTCGTCCAGGCACTGGCACACACACACACACACCTTATGAAACACCTATTCTTCACCCACACACACACATTTCACATGTGCATCATGTGCCAATGTGTTAATGCCAACATCGCAGAGCCAAGCTTCT
Source organism: Clitarchus hookeri (assembly GCA_002778355.1). NCBI lineage: Eukaryota > Metazoa > Arthropoda > Insecta > Phasmatodea > Phasmatidae > Clitarchus > Clitarchus hookeri. Next base: position 269,489 of record NQII01000296.1, on the reverse strand, counting down.
TCATTTCAGGTTACAAGAAGAGCTTGAGCTTATACTACACATACCAGCAGCAGTCACTTTGTATAGTGACACTGCTTACTGGAGTAGAGTTTGTTAATGGTTAAGTGGACACCTTCAAAAAATTCTGAAAAAAGCTCTGCTTTTAACTGCATCATTGATTGCTGGTGTACTAACAATAATGTTTATAGTGAAATAGGAAATAATAATTCCATGTGTCACTACTGTACTAATATTAAAAAATGTATACAATCTAAAAATACAATTTTATGTTTGCTTCAGCATTTTGAGACAATAAAAATGAAATAGAGATTAGTTTATATGAAATAAACATAACATACTACTGTAATAGCAATGAATGTTTACATAAGTTCAATTTCTTTTAAAATACTATGTGAAAAACAACAGAAAGAAAAATTAAATTATGTCCGACTAGAAAGTCTACTGATCAACAACATTTTCCGTAACTGTTAAAACCTAAAAATTATATATCTTTGCTCAGAATTATAAAAGAAAAAACATGGTAGACATTAGCAACACACCTTTATTCTCTCAAGCTGTGTCCTCTTCTCAGACATAGTTGTCTGGAACTCTGATATCTCATTGGAAACACCTTCCAAGTAATCAACTGTCTTGTTCAGTTGGTGTATTTGCTCAAGGAAGCCAGACCAGCGATGTATTGACTCATCTAAAATTGCCTGCACCAATAGATACACATACACTAAGATAATGCAAAATACTTCTTCACTTCATTTCTTAAACATATGGTTGACAATAAAAACAACATATAATAATATTTTGAATGCAATAACAGTATTTGGCTATTAATAATCTGTTCTTTTATACAATACAAAAAACCTATTTACAGGTCCTCCCAGATTAAAATATTTCACTATGTAAAGCTTAACAGGACAAACTGAGTGCAGCTGCCATTGGCTACTACGTCAATTCTTTTTATATGTACCACAAAAAACTGTCACTGTCTGAATTACTGTAAAGTTGTACATTCTATACATAAGATGTGAAGAAGAAAATATATAGCACAAAATATTATCGCTCTGCTATTTGTCATGATCTTTCTGCACAAAAGACAATTAATTCACAGTATATGATGAGAAAAATATGACTCAGAAATGATTACAATTACATTGAAACTACCCCCGCTCCCCAATCCCTCTCACTACTATGTCAAGTACACATGCATGTTGCTATATATAGCAAGCCTATATCTATTTAAAATGGCACACTTTTTCATTCACAGCCAAATTCACAAACTTATTTCAACAAATAACAATATGCTTAGAAATAAATAATAAATATAACTGCTTAGCAGCTGTAGCACAGAAAATGGCTTTGAATTTAAAATATGCAAGGTTCTCATATGTTCTGCCTGCACACCTCTGTAATATTCAAACACAGGTATTTGCCTCCCACCCGTGCCAACAGGCACATGACCAAAAGGTGTGCTGATTGGATAACACACCCAACCCTCGCATCCCTATCCAGACGCGAAGTGATTAAGTTTGTAGCATAAGAACCTCAATCTTAAACTTATAAAAAATATTAACTGTACCTAGTTACTTTAAAATTCTATCTGAACAAGTTGCACTTCACAATTTTTCAGCATGTACCTACAGATCATTCTTACAGTGGCTTATAAATCACAACACTGCACCATTCAATCAAATCTTTTTAACATGGATGGTGACACTTTAATCTAAAGTGATTGATTTCATGGAACTAGTCCTATCTACCAGAATTCTTTCAACCACTGTAACAGTGCCATCAGAAATGTTTGCTCCTTGAACAAGTGCATGCAGTAGTACCTTGATCTCGATCATCTTGGAGGCAAGGGCACTCCACTCCTCCTGCAGCCTGCCGAGTGTCTGGTTGATGGCATTGTGCCCTGCTGGGGCTGTGTTAGCCAGCACAGTCTGTGCTAACTCCACTAGGCCCTGCACCTTACTGAACCCTTCCTCCTTGTACAGCAGCAAGCCCTAACAATCCACAAACACTCTCGCAACACATAACACAACATCAGATAGCAGCTGAGGACAATATGATTCTTTTCACTAAAATATAGCACAGGCTGCTCACGGTTAATTGAGCACTTTTAAAATCAACCTTTGAAAAATGTCACTGCCCTTACTTGTATATATTTTAACGGCACAATGACTGATTTGCACCTCCATTACGTTTGTAATGACAGAAGGAAAGTACTTCCATGCCTTAAGGTTGAATGAAATAGAAGTGTTAGGTAAATGTAAATAATGAATTTTCTTTCTTTCTTTTTTTTAATGCATGTAAGTGAAGAGTAAGCAAATCTTTTATAATAATTTTACAATTTCAATTGACAAATGCATGAAAAAAGTTAATTTTACATATGGTGGAAGAATACATGTTGTGCATACGAGTAGATCACAAGTAGGGCTTCAAAAGTGCTCAGTTTACTGTGAACAGTCTATATTGTGAAATTATAAAGGAACAAGTTAAAGTTTGGGGAACTCAGGAAGGGTAAAGGCATCAGAATCTCCATGACATCTATGGGCTCCAAACCACTTGGTTATAATTTTGATCTAATAAAATGAAACCACTTTAAAGATTATGAATGAGCAAATTTCACCAATCCAGCCCTATCATGCAAAATGGTGCCTTAGTGTGTACTGGCATCAAAGTCAATAACACCAATGAAATACCCTGATAATGATGTGCACGCACAAATTTCCTTTTAACATTTCACCTTTTAATTTGTATTAATTACCTAGAAATATTAATCACCTAATAACTTAAGAAGACCAGTGTGAATAACATACACGGTAGCAAACAGGTTAAAATCAATTGCATGTGAACTGGACTGGTGCAAAACCTACACAGAGGTCGGTGGTGTACCTGGATTGTCTCCAGTTTGCCCTCCAGATCTTTCTGAGAGGGTGCGCTGAGGTCGGAGCAGTATGTTAGCTTGTTCCTGATGTCCTCCAGCCACTGCATACACTCCTCGATATGGCTGTCAAACTCCTGGTGGCTGGTGACATACTGATGCCACCGGCTAGTCAGGTCCTGAAACACATAACTCAAGTGTTTAGTGTTCACTGAAAAAAAATTCTCTAATTTTATTTGAACACCTTGTTTCAACTGACTTATATGTGACAATTTGCATGATGTTTTATAACATTTTACGAACATATATTTTAATAGTTGACACGTGATGTCGGGTGACTTGACGACGACATCACAGATGGGCAAGGTGTTAATGTGTTAGTCAGAGACACAGGCTACATAACTGGTTTGACTTTACTGGCTGCTAACTGGTGCTGTTGCTACTGGTGCAGGCTGGAACTCGTGCCCAGTCCTTGGGCGAAGGTGGTGCTGCAGCTGGGATGCGGCTCGCCGATGGTCTTGTGAGGTGGCTGAAAGAGGGAGCTGGAGGGAACTGGGAGGTGAGGCCTCTCCAGTTGGCAGGTGGCTTGAGCTCGTTCCCGTGCGGTTAGACTGCAGAGGACAGTTGGTACTGGGTTGCAGTTCACGCTTGGCTCAGAGGCAGTAACTGCCCTATCCACTCTCTACTTTCCACCACTCCTATGGGTGTATGGCAGAGAGGTAGGAACTAAGGTCTGCCACACTATGAAAGAGCAAGCGATGAAGACCCATAGCTAGGTGTAAAGCCAATCGAGGCCAAGCCAACCAGAGTCGGACCCGATTACACCAATCGGCAAAGTTCAACGCGGTGGTTGGAGCAGTGGGTCACTCTGGATGTCCGACAGCAACGTGGGCATGGTCCAAAAGGGGTCAGACCTCCAGAACCAGTCTTATCACTCCTTCCGGCGAAAATAACAACGCTGTATATGGAGTGAATTGGCTGGGATGGCTGAATAACTGTCCCATGGATTGAGTTTCTAATGGTTGTGGCTCTACTGTACGTGTGCACCAGGTACCTTGCCATACCTGATCCACAGTATGGGTGGCTGTCTAATGTGTGTGTTTTTAGATGTAAGTGTACCCAGTTAAGGGAGCCCGCAGTCCTACTCTAGGTTCAACAAAGAGAGTTGCAATGACGGGGTCTTCTGCTCTTCCTTGGTGGGATGACGTCTACTTGGGATTAAAGTAAGTCACCCTAGATATGAATACTCCGACGTTAGGCAAGATCATGTATATATTCCCATGAGGGATAGACACGGTGGCCCGTACTAACTCCTAACTAACAAAGAACTGTTACAGAAGTAAACTACAGAAATACCAGGTGAAGGGGACCTGAGTCTAAACTAGACAAGAGTAGATTTGGCAGGTAGCTCTTATACTAACTGACACTAATCAGCTCTAATGCCGTTGTCCAGGAGGGACTCAGGTGTCAATAGCAGAGTGGTAGTGAGTGTTAAGGGGGGCTGAAGACTTCTTCGGGGGTTGAAGGTCTGGAAGATGTCTTGAAGGTAGTGGTGGTCCTTCGTGAGGAAGGCGGTAGTAGTAGAGAGCTCCAGCACACGAGGTGGTGGAGTGAGCTGCTGAGTATCAACTAGGGAGAAGGGGGCTGTGCGCTGGCCTATATGAACGGCCGGCTGCGGGCACTTTGGCTCCTTTCGGTCGGTTGGGTATCTTCGTGCTGGAGCTCCCCCCTTAGCGGCGAAGGACGCTATCTCTCGGTGGGTGCTGGAAGTTTGGTTTTCCTATTATGCGGGTTGCTTCGCTCCCGCAAGCTTAGAGGCAGTACTAGGCTGTTTGGCTGGCTTCTGTCACACGTAGGGAGTGGCGTGACGTCTGACATAAAGGTGAAGACTGTCTTGTCTGCCATGTCAGAGGGTGCCCCTTGCTTAGGAGCGTGCTGGTTGGCACTGGTAGCAAGTCGTCCCCACCTAGGGTGACGTGATGACACGTGAAAATGTGGCAAAGTCGTGTTTAATATATATGTTAGTACGCGTCACGCGTGATAGTTAATTTTTCATTATCTTCATTTAGTTCTCTCTGCTACAATTGTTACAGTGCCCTTAATATACTCGATTCTTAGTTCACCTTTCATGCAACTGCCACAATGCTCCCAACTTTGCTGTACACAGAAAAACCTTCACTTCATTGCCTAGTTTGTATCATCTTGTTCCTTGTAATACGGCCGCACATATTACATATGGTATACATCTCTGAATAAAAATTCTCTTAAGTTCGTTAAAAGTGTATACGTATGATAATGTTAATTATGCGAGGCTCAGTAAATGTTTTGAACAACAAAATGACAACAGTATCTAAATTAAACTAAAAACCCACACTCTTATGCATAAATTGCCTCCACATCAGATACCGTTAAGATCAGAAAAATATTTAACTTAAATCCATATTAGAAGCTCTTAATGCAATAGGATACCAAAATACTAAATGCAAAAAATTGTTATTCTTTTAACTGCATATGCATGATATATTTGTATTACTGTTTGAAAATTCCATACAAGCCATTCAGCAATAAAAATGTGACATGAGGAAATTTCAAACCGCATGACCACTGACTCACCTTGACCTTGTGAGACACTTGCTGGTACTTGAGTCCAAGCTCAGAGATCTGGGAGCTGCGGCTGCTCACTGCTCCTTTGTGCAGCTGCTGTGCTCGCTCCGTCACAGAGTCCATCTCCAGCTCTTTGGCACGCACTTCACCTTGCAGTGCCTACAACATGTACTTCTTCATCAGCTCAGACACTGCAATGACTTAATTCTCAGTGTGTTAAATACAGTACCCTCAATTTTAAATTAGTTTACTAATGTTTTCTCTGTGATATCAATTTACTACAGTATTTATATATTTCTAATGTTTTCGCTATAAAATATTACAACAAACAGTATTATGTTATGTGATTAAATAACACTACAGAATAAATTAAACTAAACATTTTTATTTGCTGGCCTTTAACGATTCTAGGATGCATATCAATGGAGATGTAGTTCCACTGTAGGTGTTCTTTACAATATGTTTGCATGAACATCCCCATAATAACTATTTCAGGTACAAATTAAATGATGTTGAAAAGAACTATATATTTAATTTGTTTTTCCATTTCAACTACTGATATTCCTTCAGATTACTATACTACAAAAATTTATATGATGTAAAGTTAAACTTTTTGCACAGTGCCATAGTAGTGTGGTCCTACTGACATGTATAGGCGGTTGACAGTAAACTGAGCACTTTTGAAAATGCTGCTTGTGATCTACTTGCATGCACATTGTGTATTCTTCCACCATATGAAAAATTAACATTGCCATAGGCCTGATCACTTTATTCATGTGTCAGTCAAGTGAACCTAAAACATTATAAGAAAAGAAAATATTTTAACAATTTTCTATTTTTTACACTAATATTCATGTAATTAAAACAGAAAACAAAAAAATAAATTCTTATTCACGAATGTTTATCTAACACATTTAATTCAACGTTAATATATGGAACCACATTCCTTCTGTCGTTACCAACTTTACTAGGCACTTGCCAGTCAGTGTGCCCGTCAAAATGTATGTAGATAGGAGCAGTGACATTTTTCAAAGGTTGATTTCAAAAGTATTCAGTTAATCATGAACAGCAAATAAGTGATAAAAATGGTACCCAATTTAACTTAGCTGTCCATTGTGAGAGCTCCCACTCCCCCCTACTGGTACCTGCAACACTTTGTGCAGCCAAATGCAAAAAAGCAGTTTCGCTGTGTTTTTTTGATAAAATGGACATCATCACTGCACAAAGGTACAAAATGACTGTGAGGCAAACAGCATTTCTTGAGAGTTCCTAACCTTGAGCATATCCAACTGCTGTTTCTTCTCCTGCAATGTGGCCGTGAGGTCGACAGCATGCAGCTTGGTGTCAGTGTCTCTTATCCATGACATGCACTGGTCCTTCATTGTTTCATACTCGTTCCACTGTTGCAGCTTGTTGTCCAGAGCCTCAATAGTCGACCTGCAGATCACCATGATATACAACTTTCAATTCACCAACAAACTCCTAATTTATATTATTAAGAATTTGATCTGCATTTATTTACCAAGGAAACCCTACCAAAAATAAAAACAAAAGAAAATTAACTCAACATTAAATAATAATGTCCAAGTCTCATGATTGCTGTTTCGGCGGGGTACGGAGAAGCGAGGAGGGACTAAGGGGAAGTCTAGGAGGAGGGAAAACAGGTTTATCAGCCGTGGGCGTGGCTGTGAAAATACCCATTCAAAAACATAACTCCGCAGTCTCTCCAGTAGTGCGTGCTGCAGTAGCAATGGTGCAACACGGCCAGCTTGAAAAGTGATACACAGCAGAGAAAGAGAGGTGATTAAATACGTAACTCCAGCATGTGATGACGAAGCAAAGGCTAAATAGTTGCACATACCGATAAAGAAACAAACTGAAAGAGCAGTTTTATGTACAGGCATAAGCGTATCATCTATTCTCAGAATTCGCAAGTACAGCACAGAAAAACCTGAAGACATGGAGATAACTCCTGGCAAAAACAGGTCAATTACACTATAAAAAAAGGGGGAAGTGTACCTTACCAATGTTCATAGTGTACAGAAAACTGTTTTAAGTTACAATAGCAGTTTAGTAGAGGGCATTAAACTATTTACTTTTCACCACAAAAACTATTTGGTGAAATTAATTACAACAAAATACTTTATGGCTACCACAGGATTATTTTTCAATTGTATTTATATCCATGAAATGTCTACTAAGAGGATAGGTATTATTCTCCCGCATTACAGATCTTGTCTTCATTGGTATGACTCAGCAGTGAAACCATCTTACAATAAGTCTTACACTATGGCACTTCAGTGAATTGAATCATAACACTACATGCCTTCTATAAGACCACCCAGAATCTAAATATTTTGGATATGGTTTTACTGTTTGATGGCAACACACCAACTTATAACCAGCGATGCATGTTGCATCGTTCATGAGAGCATCTCTTTAGTTTGTTGACGGTTATACGGACATAAAACTGCTCCCCATTTAACATTGGTGAGCTGTGAACTGTGACAATTTACCCGCACAAATATTTGCTATCTTGATGGTTTTGATAAATGTAATGTGTAACATATAACATTATGACACACGTTTGATTCGCTGTATTTACGGTGGCATTGTATATTAAATCACACATTTTACAACATATGTTTACCTTTAAAAATAGGATATTCATTGTGCATGTTAGTACTATGATTTCAATGTAGAAACACGTTCATCTAAGATAGACTGTACGTGTTCCTCACTTTAATTGTACAATAGTTTGCCCGGTACACAAAACGTGTGTATGTACATAAGTAATCAATGTGTCTTCTATGAGCGTCTGTTTGAGAAATTCCTGAATAAATGATAAATGTCTACGCTAGTAATGATATGCATTTTAAATTACATATTTACATTCATTGAAGCTGTGTAATAACTTAACACCAGGTGACAAACTTCCAAATTATATGTTCCTCGTTAAACACAGTATTTGTACCAACACAGTCATGCCACTGCACGAGTGAATACAACATGGTGTAAACCACACATGAACACATGTAAGTACATTCATTATTTGAAGAAGACAGTTCTCTGGTATATTGAGGTTTACAAAGTAATACAGTTCTATATGTCACGCATATATTAATATTATCTAAGATTCAACATAATAGAAAAATGTGATGTCTTTATGAGTAAAGTATTTGTTTGGAAATCAAATAAATATGTTACGTATTTATAATACTTAATAGAGTTAATTTTATTTCCACGTCCAAATCCCATACTACAAACTAATAATTACAAACTTACATTTATTATTACAATGCTAGTAGACATTTATTAAACATAAGACTATGTGAGTTTTTGTTTGAAATCTGTGCATTACTGAAAATGTCCCCTTATGCTGTATATGACTGTATTGCACATGTGATCTGTGACACGTAAATAGACCGCCCACAACGTTAGAAGAATGCTGACTTATAGAGCTTTATCAGCTAACGTTTCTTTAATGGTGATACATTTTGAAAAGATATATTAGAGTTGTGATTACAATGATGTATACTGAAAGCAGCAGCTAGGGACCACAACTGTCAAGACGTTTGAAACTAACAGTATCAGAAAATGTTTTTTTGTCTATGTGTGGTTATTTTATTCTATCTGTTAAAAAATAACACTTCAACTAACAGAGTATACATTTTAAAAAAATTCACAAATTTCTGAGATTTTTTTCAGTTAACACGAAGAAAATTTAGCCTGTGGTCTCAGTTGCTGAATGTAAACGTGATTCACAGATACAAATACTGTACCATCACAGTATATATATTGTCCAAATATTAACTAAAAAACAATCATGTAAAGTATACATTTTATTTTAAAAATACATGTACTCTAGGAATAAATGGCAAAACAACAGACTTTATAATTCATATAAGTAGTCACAGAAAACATCTGACAGCAGAGAGGTAGGCTGAAAGTTGAGGAATTTCCCAAGGTAAGTCCAGCATATAATGTCTCAATGGTAAACCATACTCACTTGATAGCAGAGAGCAAGCCCTGCCACTCTAGCTGTGATGAGTCTATCTGTGATCTAATGTTTACTTGACCAGACTCCACGGTGCCTGGGATCACTTTCTCTCCAAGTGTACGAATTGAACTGATTCTGGATTCTTCTTCTGGAAGACTTAACTGCAAGTTCTGTTTCAAGAATGAAAGAAATATACAAATGTGATATTATATAAGAAATTTCAGAAATTATATTTTTTACAACTAAATTTTTGGGAAGTCAAGCAATTATTAAAAGGATATTCATTAATTGCCTAGAGTAAGCAATATTTAATCAAAACCACTTAACAGCTGATTCTGCATTCACAAATTGAGTAATGCAGAAGGTTGACTATGACAGTCTGACCTCCTTACCACATAAAAAATTCCATTAAAATAAGGGTGTGTGAATAGTGGATTTTGATGTTAGAATACTTTCTAATTGAATAGTAAAATTTTCCTATAGCATGCAAATAGTTTTTAAGTCAAACAGCTACCAGTAAATACTTAATTTCAATTATGTATAACAGAAATAAATATAATTTCACTGATCACACAACAAACCATTCTCACACAAGCAATACTTGAATCTTCTAGTGCAGTATATAATTTTGACAAGATGATATTCTGCTTATATTGAACTTAAAACGTATGATGCAAAATGTAACCATCATAATAAAAAATGCACACACACACGCATGCATGCACGCACACACACACACACACATATATATATATATATATATATAAACAATTTTTGTGGGAAGTATGATGATATGAGACAGACATTGTGACCAAAGTACGGTAATGTGCATGTTCAAGATGGACTATATAGTGCATAATACTGTTTATGTCTGTGACTTAATTGGCCATACTGGTACCATTGTTTTGGTTGACTCAGTGCGAACTATCATGGCGGCGAGAAATGGTTTGTGTTCGTTCGTGCTCAACGTTTTTTGGTCCTAACTCCGGGCCGGATTAGTGTAACCAATATGTGTAATATGCGTAATTGCACGTGACATGAATTACATAATGACGTTTGACACCCCTGATGGCTTTTAACACTCGTTCGGTTAAAGATGGCTAACGGGATATACAGTGAAAGGTGGAAGTAGACTACGCGTGCGGGACATGACTGCAGTGTATAGTTGCTTAGGTTGGTTATTTCTAGGTTAGACTGTGCGGTTTGGTAAACCACGGGAGCGCAAGTACTTTGATTATAAATACAGTCCACTTTCAGAATTGTAATGGTAAACGACGTCACACAAAGAAGCGGCGGCGGCATCACTGACATTACAACATGTGAAGTTTAATTTCCTCGTGACAAGCTGACGGTGCAAGGGAAATATGTGAAGCTATAGAGGAAGATGCCTCAAAAATCGAGGACTTCGAGATTGTGGTTAAAGAGGTGACAAGCAAGAGAAATGAAGAGGTGACTAATTTCTGCGCTTTGTGTGCAAACCCCTCCAATGAAAGTATACATATAGAAGAAGTGAAACAGCAATTTGTTGCGTACGAACTAGTGTTTCGGGAATTTCGTAAAGTATACAACAGAATCAAATGACAATCTTAAAACTCGTCGTGTAGCGAGTGCAATACAGGATGCGCCACAGTCAGCAGTCCTGCCAACTTTACCTTTGCCTGAGTTTACGGAAAATCAAGCTGAGTGGACAGGGTTTTCTGAACTATTTAACTCAATGGTCGGGCAAATTCCTAGCATAAGTAAAGTGCAGAAACTCCACTACTTATTGAGTTGTTTGAAAAAAGAACCATGGGACCTGGTAAGCAACATCCCAGTTATTGATACGAATTATAATGTAGTATGGGATTTATTGGAGAAATGGTACAAAAGTGTACAGCTTACAGTTACCATTTATGTGCAAAAAAATTCTGCATCTTCCACCCATAAATAGCAAGAATGATGCATCATGTTCAGCTTTTCTATGCACAGTTGAAGAAAATCTTAATGCTCTAAAAGCTTTAGATTTTCCAGTTCACAAGTGAGATTTTTTGTTACTAAATATGTTGCTGGAGAAACTTGATGAATCCTTGAGACAGGCATTTGAAATGTCACAGGACGATGTAATTCCATCATACACTCGGCCGTTGCAGTTTTTGCAACGTAAGTCACTTGTTGCGAAACATGCACAATTATTGACTCCCTCTGATCCAAGACCTAATTCATTTAAGACTGTTCTGAGTAATAAGATGTCAAGTACAAGGCATAACAAGATAAGGTCATTAAGCGCAGGTATGCAGCCTGGTTCGGTCAACCCTTCAAAGACCACACTAGTATCAGTGAGTGATAAGTCATCTGAAACAAAAACGTGATAGTGATGGATCACATATACTGATACAATGCCAGTCATTCTTGTCGTGTAAACCTGATGAAAAAAGGAGACATGTCCTAGAGAAATGTCTGTGCTTTAATTGCCTCAGAGGTGGTCATATAGCAGTGCAGTATGGATCCAGATTTCAATGTCAGCATTGTGGGAAATTACATCACACTTTGCTTCACATAGCAGACAACAGAGGTGAAGTGGATCCAACACCAGGTACAGATAATGCCGGTGCAGCTGGTTGTCAAGATGGTACAGTGGTGATGTGCTCAGTTCAAGGTGTACAGGACAGGCAAGCATCAACTGTGTTGCTGACCACAGCATTGGTCTAGGTCAGGGATGGTGTAGGGAAATATAAAACAGTGAGAGCCCTACTAGATGGAGCATCACAATCATCCATCACAGATTTAGGCATGAAGCGCGTAGGACTGAAGAGTTGTTCAAAAGTCATTATATCTAGGATTGGGCAGATGTCTGCAGCTAAAGCAAAGGGAGAGGTGGTGTGCAAAATTGCATTGTTGAACTCAGAGAAGTTTCACCTTGTTACTAAAACATTGATCCTCAACAGCATAACAAGGGACATGCCATTCGTACAGGTAGACACATCATGCCTTGCTAACCTAAAGGATCTCCCGTTGGCAGACCCACAGTTTGCAACACTTGGGGCTATTGACGTGGTTCTCTCTGCAGAGGTAATGATGGGTGCCAAAATTGCTGGACAGCCACATTGCCTTCCAAACAGAATTTGGTTGGGTGCTGGCTGGAAAAACCCTTTGTGAACACAGTAGTCCAGAGTCAACTTCCTTACTTGTGCGCACAAATAGCAGTCTTGACAGTGCCCTGCAGAGGTTCTGGGACATCGACGAGGTTCCAGGGAGCAACTTCATTTCCAAAGACGACCAGAAGTGTGAAGAGCACTTTGTAAGTACACACACTCGAGAATAAAACAGGGAGGTATGTATTACATTTTCCATTTAAGAGTGATGACTGTGATACTTTATTGGGGAATTCATGTGGGGTGGCACTCAGATGACTTCGTGGTCAGGACTGCAAGTTAGGAAGGTAATCATGTTTGCACTCTGAATATAAACATTTCATGAAGGAATATGAACAATTAGGGCATATGGCATGTGTAGGTACCCTGAAATCTGATGAAGATGGTGAGTTGGAGCTGATATCTTCAGCACATGAAAAACCTGCTGACATCATCCCCCATCAAATAGTTGTGAAGGATGACAGAGTGTCCTCAAAAGTTAGAGTTGTGTCCGATGCCTCGGCACCAACTGTTAATGGATCATCCCTTAATGATGTGCTCTTGTGTGGTCCAAAACTCCAGAAAGATATCTGTGATATTGTACTGAAATTTAGAATATCAAAAGTAGCACTTACAGCTGATGTGCGCAAGATGTACAGGCAGATAGGTATTGACCCTCGAGACCGGAAGTATCAATGTGTATTGTGGCGACCAACCCAAGATTCGCCGGTCAAACTCTATGAATTAAATACAGTAACTTATGGGTTAGCATCATCACCCTACCAAGCACTGCGTACAATTCCGCAGTTGGTGACTTTATAAAATTGTTACCCTCGTAAAAATCGAAACTAATCAATTGCAGTACCCAAAAATCTAGAAATTGTGTCTCGAAGTGCATTTTTTCTCCATGAAGACTGTGTTTAAACATCTCCTGAGTAAAACAAAAATAACTTTTGTATGAAATATTAATTTAAATCAACAGGCAGACATTTTACGAATAAAATGATATCTCAGAAGCATAAACTTTATCCCCCCTGTTGCCAAAAATGCTTATTTACACGGAGCAGCACATTTTGCAGAGTGTAAAGTCCGTTTTCAAGTGCTTCTTGCAAGAAAAATAAAGAGGATTTGTTTTTGAAATATTAATTTATTTCAAAATATAAACATCCTCTGAATAAACTTTGTAATAACGCAGTATTATTAATTTTCGGGACACGTGTTTCATTTTCTTTTGCTTTGCTAAGCTTCGTAATATTTTTATCTGGTTTGAAATTAAAAGCCGCGGTGGTTCGTTTTACCGTGATAGTTTGTTTATCTGGCATACGTTTGCTGAATTACGTTTATCAGGCGTCCGGTTGCTGTTTTGAAAGTTGGAGTTTTTGTTAAGCGTCAGCATTAGATTAGCTTTTTTCAGACAGCGTCGACAAGTTTTGTATGGGCACTTTCGATAACGTGTGGAGAGCGTGCATGGCAGCCCACGCCAGGCCCTTATCTTAGAAGAATAGGGGGTAGGGGGGGGGGGGGATAGGCAGCGACAAGTACACATGTGCCTGTCGCCATTGAAGATAATTGAATGAAGTCAGTCGTCTGAAGCAGTCAACTAATGCTAGCCTAGGCCGCGTCGGGCGTGGCGTATAACCTCCCCACCGGCAAACTAGACCTTACTAGATTATTCCTCCGCCGGTGTGGGAGGTCGCTGCATTTGTTATTTCTTCGGGCAAGTTTTTAAGAAATGAAATAATTCGTAAACGACTGTGGCGCTGTTCTGCACTTGTCTGGTGATCTGAAACCTGTTTGTACTCTGAACTTCGTAAGTGAACTTTGTCACTAACTGGTAAATACAACTATAGAACAAAAACACCAGAACTTGACTTTAGTTCATATTTAATTGGCGTCCATTTTATAGAGTCTTGTGTTACTCCGTCTTGAGCTAGTCGAGTGGTAGTCGGCAACTTAAAGCCGGCTGTAACTGTGCGTGCCACGTTACAACTTCTTTAAGTCGCATTTGTTAAGGGTAAAAGGTGTGATTTTTTCAAACAAAACTTTACCGATAAGTAAGCAATGTGTATTTGCAAACCCCACATTACTTAATGTTTCACAATGCAAATTGTGCATTTTCATATTTTTGGAAGTACGGTTTTATCATCACATTAAAAAAAAAAATATTCTTTTGTAATTACATGCTGGTTTTTTTTTTTTTTACTGAAATTACTAATTGTGCTATAATTTTATGGAGCCGTGTTGTAAAGGTTTTAAAAAAAAGGACTTACAGTATAAAGAACTTTCATTACTTAGTATAAAAGTTGAGGCTTTATTGATGTACGTTATGCCAAGATTTTACTGTATATCTCTAACAGGCCATCCACTTGCCGCTGAAAGTTTGAAATTAATACAACCATAGTCATGGCCAGTGTTTGCCAATTTTCTGGTAACATCAGGAACCCACATTCTAAAACCCTACTTTAACACAAGGCGTGACCATGGCTAGCACAGCCCATCTTCTTCTAGTACAATGACAACAGACAAATAAAACAAATAGAGCCTCACCCTACAATGTTTTTTGGGGTTATGAGCCACACAGGATACTTGGACCACGTTCTGGTGATGCATATGAATGCAACTATAACTATAGATGTTTGGTTGAGAGTTGGACTCTGTTAGCATGAATAGTATTATTAAAGCATGTTTGAGAGAAGATGCAGTAGGCCATTACCCTGAGTCGCTCGAGGTTGGTGTGCAGGGAGAGTCGTTCTAGCTCTGTGTCTCCCCACAGCAGCACGGTGTTGTGAGTTGCATCCAGCCACTCCTGGGTGTCCATCACAGCCTTGGTGTACTGCTGGTGGTCGCTCACTATTGCCTCATAGCGCTCCACAAAGTTCTGTAGTACAGCATTAAAAAAAACATCTAATACCATCAGCTGTATGACAACACTACATAATTGTTGTTAAGTAAATGCAACAGGTAAGAATCACTCATGAAAATGATTCCTGTATCAATATTTTCATTTCCATTTGGTATCTTAATGTCTACGGAGTTTGCTTCATAAAGCTTTGAATAGACAGCTGTGAAAATTGTAAAATTTTCACCAAGATTTCTTTACTGTTTTAAAATCATGAAATAAATATGTTATGTAGCGAAATAGTGAAATAACTGTATGAATGACATGTGCAGTGAAAAAATGCAAGCAAATCGTTGGTACAGTTGGTGTAAAATTTGTTTTCGATGATGTCTGATTAGTGATTACCTATTTGACCCCAAAAGCAAAAGTCGAGATGATAAAACAAGATGTAAAATGGTGTTTCTTATGTTATCTGAAGTCTCCTGTATGCGTAAGATGGAAAATGGATGTTGCAGATTTTGATAGAGAGCAAAATTTACTACAGAAGGATTTCAACATTTCTGATGATGTTGAAAACTTTAAATATGGCAGTATTTTTATATTAGGATGTGCTGAAGAAAATACGTTTGCTTTAAATACACACAAACAGTAAAAGAACTGAGCATTATAAGAAAATATTAATGATATAACCCAACATACATAAAAAGTTGTGCTTACAAAAAAAAAAAAAGTCAAGGATGGAAAGGTTATGCATGTCTCCAAATAAAATTTTATTACGACAAATAAGAATAAATAGAGCCAAGGCATTTATGTTGATCAAATTAATTATGTATGCCATTAACATTCTGTAAAACACAGAGCAGGATGTAAATACTGTACACAAGATATAACTGGCAATTCTAACATTTTTGCTGTAAAAATTATTGATGCAAAACATTCAGTAGTTCAAATTTAACAATTTATCTCAATTTTTTTTTATTCACATAACTAAATAAAATACAACATACTGGTTGCACACAATTTATTCTTAGAAATATCCCCAGGTATTTTTAAAAATCCATTCAATTTTTGATGGAATTTGCAGAGAAAGTAAAAAATAATGTAATGAAATCACATTCCTAAAATTACCAAAATCCTGAAAATATATTCACAAAAAAAAAGGTATCTCTAACCATGAAATATAATCAAAAGGATGAGGTAAATTCTTTGGGGCTTGAGCCATGTCAAAGATTTATCTTCTTACCAGTTTCCCTCTTTCCCTTCTTAGCATAAGTTAGGCAGTTAACATAGGAGGCTATCATGAATGTTTGGCCAATCCCAGAAAAGCTGTGGTGCACATGTCCTGTAGTAAGTATATTTCCTGCATGCCTAGGCGTATATGACTTGTACTACCTTACCCCTCCAACTATCCTCTTAGCTTTAGCCTAGGTAATAAAATAAAATAAAAAAATTTCAGCTGAAGTTGGTTAGGCACTTCCACCTGATGATCATAGCTTCTTAAATGTGGGAAGAAGAATAACATCTGACGTGACTCAAGCCCAGAAGCCAAATGAATGATGACGATTGTAGCAAAAGCTTGCAATCTATTTTAAAACTATCTATTTCACAGCACAGGTAGTTTTTGTAAGATCACACCCAATTAAATATATGCTTTCTAGTTTGAGGTAGACACAAATCTAAATCATTGGGCCAGTTTTCAAAAAATTTTGCTTTGCTTCCTTTTGACATGATCCCATTTAAGAGAATTGCTAGTCAATGGAGAACCTTACACAACCCTAGAATATTAAAAATATGTAATAGGACAGGAATTCAAGTACTCACAGAGTAGTACTTGTCAACAGACACACACACACACACACACACAAAGGATGACACATTTTCCACGCGATTGCAACGTTTTGCTGGCTAAGCCAGCTTCATCAAGCGGCAAGTTGTAGGACACTACAGGGCACTGTTAGTAGTAAACCTAGTGGCTGGGTGGCGAACTAGGGTGGAGCAGGAAAATTGAAAAATTGCCGGTATAGCTGATGAGTGTGGTAAGGAGCGGTGATTATCTTATGTTGAGGCCTGGCGGCTGCCTGGATTTTGTATTTTTGTAAATTGTATTTTGTAACTGGGAATTAACTCACCAATGGCAATTTTTTAATTTTCCCGCCCGACCCTAGTTTGCCAGCTGGCCGCTAGGTTTACTACTAACAACGCCCTTCCACCATGCTGCAGTGTCCTACAACTCGCCGCCTGATGAAGCTGGCTTAGCCAGCAAAACGTCGCAATCGCGCAACCGCGTGGAAAATGTGTCGTCCTTCTTTGTGTGTGTGAGCCTGTCGACAAGTACTACTCTGTGAGTACTTGAATTCCTGTCCTTTTATATATTTCTGGTAGCCTAGCGGCCTACTTGCAACCTTTACCCTAGAATATTGTTACATTTAATTTTAAATCTGTTATCATTCCTCAATATTTGACATATAAAAATACAAACAATGTCGGCAAGGTTAGACCCTCAAAACAAAACTGATAATCAAAGAAACCAGACACAAGGTGAAAATCACACACTGGTGCACATCTGCTTCTAAGCACAAATAAGGTCTTTTAACTCTGTAACTGCACTTTATAGTATACCTAAAAACTTCTGAAATTAATGGCCAGGATCACAGAATGAGCAGTTAGCTCAAGTCACAAATTCTCTAGCTACTTACACTTATTACACTGCAAACTAGTCAATGTGATACATTCAGTTAACAGATATATAAGTATTTTAACTATGCTTGCGCTGCAAACAGCACTGTTCTTCTCTGGCTGACACCTACCTGTGCCCTCTTGAGAATGCTTGTATGCTGCTCTGTCAACAGCTGTAACTGCTGGTCTATTTTATCATTTCTCTCAGGCAAGCTCTCAGTCTTGTCACGAAGGCTCACAATGTCCTGTTGGTGGGCCACAGCATCATGAAGCAGAGCTCGGTATGTCTGCAGCTGGGCCTTCTTCTCATCCAGTGTTGCCTTCAGCTCCAGTTCTACTGGTAGCTGAGCCTCCACCTCACTTAGCCAGCAACGCAGGTTCTTGCTGCACTCCTCAAACCCACTCCACCTGGAAGCAACCACTCTCATTCAGTCTTCCTTTCTATTCCTGGGTTTCCTCATTAACAGCTATTATAAAATAATTTACTGCTATGACTCTCTAGTTAAAAAATTACAGATATTTCATTCTAATATGGGTTGTCTGTAAGTAAAGAAAAATAAGTATATCTCTGGTAATTTATATGGGACTAAATTTTCTTTTTTCAAAACAAGACATTTAATTTTAAAAAGTGCACAAAGTTAATAAGGTAAATTACCTTTCTTAGCCCCTTCCGTACTGACGTAACTCAGTTTTCCAAACATGGTTAATTCTTTAATTCACTAGTGAATTTAAACTGGACCTACAGTTGAACTGACAAAAGCACAGTTGGTGGTAGTGTGTACGTGTTACAGGATGTGAACAGGCACCTTGAAAGCTTGGCTTGCAGCTCACGCTCCAGGCTGGAAGCTGCATCGTAGAGGCTCTCGAGGGTATGTTGAAGCTCCTGCAGCTGCTGGCGCACAGTCTCGCGGCCCTCGACGGCGGTCGATGGGTAAAGCTTCTCGCCCAGCTCCACAGTTGTGTTGAGCAGCGAGGAAGCACTCGGCTGCTCCGTCAGAAGTTCCTGTAGCACAGTACTGCAGTGAAGGAGGTCGGGCCGTGCCCCACTCCCACTCTCCCCGCGGCACTTGTCGAACTTCGCCTGGGCCTCTGCTAGCAACGCCGAGCACTGGCGGTACCTCACCAGGTATGCCTCATGATCTGCCACTGCCTGCTCACACTTCTTCACTATGTCCTGCACAATGGTCACATTTATAGTACTGTCTAATGGTCACCTAGATAGTACAAACAATGCATTGAATCCAAATTTGCTATCTTCTGTGTAATGAGCTACCTTTAATTTTATCTATACCATAATGGTATTGCACTGGAACAGGGCAATCTGCACATAAATCAGGGTTTCATGAAAAGATTACATTTACATATTGCATTACTTATAAAAATAAATATGTACATATATACTCATTTCAATTAACAAATTTTCCATTATTTGTAGCCTTGTAAGACCAATTCCATTCTGACTTCCACCCATCTATCCTATGCATTGTAAAAGAACATTTGAAGATATTATTAGTGAGAGTTCAATTAAGTAACATTCTCTATCTACCACAAAAATAACTATAATTTAAATACTGCTAATTAAAGAAGTTATTAATGATAAACCAAAACTATTAATAACATCATAAAACAAATGAATACAGTAATTATTAATGCTGAGCCAAAACACATTTATAATGATAGTTCCAATATTCTCCTGCCAAAATCAGCAGTAACTGATGCAGATATAATGAAAGGAATACATTGGTGGAACTTTCGGCCCATCCATCTCTCTACTACAGATGGCGCAACCAACCCTTGTGCCCTTGCCATTCACATGAGCTGTTGCAGGATCACCAACTCACTGTCTCCTGCCACTGTTATACACACACCACCAGCTCGCTACTCAGCACAACACTGGCCTAGGTTTGGATCCTAATCACCATCGGCTACTAACACAGCACATCTTAAATGAGCTGACAAATCGGAAGGGGTTGTTCACCAATGGACCGATCGGTCATGACCACATGGATCACAATAATTTGACCATTGTTTTCTTATGCTTAATTTTTCTGTGTCTGGCAGTGTAGTACACCTACACCAAAATGTTGTAAGAGTGTAATTCCCACATAAGTGTAGTAGATGACAGCAATGATGGAAAAAAATTTTTTTTGTATAAAAAAGTTGTGCTTGAATAAGACATTTTACTGATGGTCACAACCACATACATGGATATATACAAGTATATTTCTTAGATTTTTACAAGAACAATTATATACTGTATTTATTAGTATATCTTACATAACTTTTTATTACCATTTTTGAATTCAAAATATGGGGGTGCATTAAGATATGCAGGGTAACATTTTTAATTTTTTATGCATTTTCTTATGAACTGATTACATGAATAGCTATGATAAAAGCAACTATAGATACTATTTTCAACAAAAAAAGTGGTTGATATATGAGATGAGATCAGCCGGCAGTGAGTGACTTACAATTCACTGGCTGAGTAACTGGCAAGCACAAGTTGCGCTCAGTACGCAATTCACATGCCGGTGCATTAGCATTTATAAACGAAAACATTTTCAAACATCTCATTAAAATGTATTTATTAATAACTAACATACGCAAATTATATATATATATATATATATAATTAACTTACACAAAATAGTTGGCCCACAGTGTTTCTCTGCAAAGGCCTTTAATTTAAAATCTGTCAAACTGCTGTATAGCTATGCAGTTTTCCTATTTTAACCAAAGCAATGATCCAATAGAAAAAAAACTAGATATGAGACTATTCCAAACTTTTTAATTCCGATACCCGATAATTGATTTCTTTAAAAATATTTTTATTCTCAATACGCGATTCTCATACTCTGAATAAAACCTGCTTCATCTGAATTACAAGTTTGTTGTTTTGGTTGGGAAGGTGGAGGGTGATTTTGTGCAGAAAAATACTGTTTTAAGTGGATATACTGTACACATCTTCAATGTTGACGCAGGATGCGCACTGACAATTATTGAAACACGACTTCGCCTCATCTTCACGTGTCATCATGTTACCCCAGGCGGGGTTTGAATCCTAAAACAACTTGCCACCAGAGCCTACCAGCACGCCCCTAGACGCGGGGGCACCCACGGATACGTCAGCCAAGTTAATTTCTCTTTTATGTCAGACGTCATGCCAACCCCCCCACGTGTGAGAGAAGCCAGCCAAGCGGCCCAGCTAAGTGCCTGAGCTCGTGCAGCTGATGCAACCCCACATGACAGAGAAGCCTGCTTTCGCCATGAACCAAGAGATGGCACCCGAGATCGCAGCTCCGCCCACAGGAGGAGGAGGTCACTCCCGCACTCCAGCATCTCAGAGAGCCCGCAGGCAGGTGGAATATATATATATCCATGCACCGCTGCAGAATGACAGTTCATTCTCAGCAGCTCACTCCACCACCTTGTGTGCTGGAGCTCTCTGCCAACTCCAATGCCTTCGCAACTCACCAGAAGCTCTTCAAGACTTTCACCAGCAACCCCTGAAGAAGTCTTCAACCCCCTTCAACACACACTATCCTTCTGGTAGAGCCACCCAAGTCCCTTCTGGACAACAGCATCGGGTTAGTTAGGGTCAGTTAGTGCTATAGCTACCTAGCCACATCTGCTCTTGTCTAGTTTAGACCCAGGTCCCCTTCATCTGGTATTCGTAGTTTACTTCTATTTCAGTTCCTGGCTAGTTAGGAGGTAGTACGGGACACTGTGTCTATTCCTCACGGAATAAACACGTTTTTTACCCAAACTCCGAGTACTGATTCTAGAGTAACTGTGTTTTTTATACTCTAAGGAAAAGGAGGAGACCACATAATTTACAAACCCAATTGTCGAACCTTGAGTAGGACTGCGAACTTCCTTAACCGGGCACTTGTACGTCGCAAACACACCCATTAGACGGCCACCCATTCTGTGCATATCTGGTGTGCAGTACGGTAGGAGCCACAACCACAAGAGATTCAATCCACAGGGCAGCTAGTCAACCAGCCCAGCCAATTCACTCCATCCACCGCACTGAACTGTCGCCGGAAGGAGTGATAGATTAATTCTGGAAGTCTGCCCACCTTTGGACCACACCCACGTCATTATTGTCAGATATCCAGGATAAACTCACCGCTCTAACCACCGTGATGAACTGTCGCCAGTTGGAGTAATAGGGTACGACTCTGATTGGCTCAGATTTGGCTTGGCTATACACCTAGCTAGCCTATCTTTATGCCATACACCCATAGGAGTGCTGCTAAGTGGCAAGCTAGGATGGCAGCTCCTGCCTCAGAATCTAATGGAAACTGTAACCCAGCCCCAACTGCACTTTACAGCATAATCCCTCGGGAACGAGCTCAAAGCCACCCAACAATTGGAGAGGCCTCGCCTCCCAGCTCCCTCTCCCTCCTTATTTCAGCCCCCATTCAAGACCACCGGCCAACCGCATCCGGTCATTACCGAATTCCATCAGGGACGTCATGTGCCACTGGATATAGCAAACCCGTGGTTCCCCGATCACCAGGACCAGCAGCCCTCCGCAAGAACCCTTTAGCACTGCCAGCCACAGCACCACCTCCGCTCAAGGACTGGGCACGAGTTCTGGCTGACCTGCAGCAACCGAGCAGCCGAGCAACCGAGCAGCAACAGCAACCGAGTCAGGAGCTACCCTGGGCCACGCCCAATGCAGGTAAACCAGTGGCTGTGTGTCAATCAGTAATACGAAGGACAGCCAAGCCCACAGCCGACTTTGCGCAGTGCCATCAAGTCATGCGCCCTAGCCTATACACCGGCCGAGGTCTGGTTAGTAGCCAGTAAAGTCAGCCAAGCATACCGCCCGTGTCTCTGGCTGACACACAAAACCATGCCCGACTGTGACGTCGTCATCAGTCACCTGGCGTCACGCGTTAAGAGGGTATGCAAATAAGAATATTAATAATAAAAGAAATCACAATGTTTGCAGCATAGAAATTGGCACATTCAAATAAAAACACAAATGTATTAATAAGTAGATATACTGTACAAATATTGAACGTAATTTGAACATTAATAATAAAAAAATTCAGAGTGTTTGCAAAATTTGGAAATTAGCACATTTGCTGCATGCATTTTTGGGTACTTCTGGATTAGGTTTATCTCACATTTTTTGTTAGTACGTATTCTTTGCTACCTGTGCAGAAAAATGCAAACACATTCAGGTTTTTTTATTTATTGACTTCAGTGCGGTATCCAGTCTTTGGCAGTTTAATTTTATTTCATGTCCCAATTATAATGTAACATAGCTTCATTTCACTTCTCTGTTCTCCAGTAATGTAAACCTGCTACATTTTTACTTTCCATTATTAAGCCTACAGTATGTATATCTAATTTGATGTAGTGCAAAATGCACCTGGCCTTAGAAATGAAGCCTTTGCAGCCAAAAATACCATAAATTGCAAATAACAAAATAAGTAGTAAACAAACACAACAGCAAAATCCTTACAATTTGAAAAATTTATGAACCAAAATGCAAGAAAACTTGTGAAGAATCTGGATGACACACATATACAGAAACGTGTTGTACCCACAATGCCCAAGCCTAAAAAGCCTAACTAATCATCCTCAATGGTGGCTACATATAAAATCAATTAACATGATGTTTATAAATAACTTTCAACATGCGAGAAAGTTCACAGATTAACAAGTTACATTATCTGCAGATACAAGTTCCCGGTAATTTTCGGTGTAACAAAATTGATGGTAGTTATGAGCCTATAACATAATCAGGGAACAAAAATTGCAGAATTTTTCAATTCTGCACAACTTAATACCTCATCACTGTATTTATTTCTTCATAGTGTTGTTTTTTGTTTTGTTCACTTTCCTGAATGCAAGAATTGAGGATTTCTTCCGATTCACGATTCTTGGTATTTACACAGAATCGGTGGGTATCAATCAATAATGGAATCAATTTTCCTATCCCTAAAAATATTTGTCCATCCCTTCCCTCATCCCTGCACTGGGACCTCTTAACCCCTGCCCATGCACGAAGGACTGCTTACTGACTACCTTTTCCTTTTGTCCCTCCACCTTTTGTGACAAGGATTGGAAGTGAAACATTACTGTCTTTCTCTGCTGGAGCTCTGAAGACGGGGATATGTCGCTTTGGCTATGGAAGAGGAAGACAGCAGTAGCCTGAGAGTGGCAGAAGAGTGATTTCAGGAACATGAGGTGAAGTGCCTGGCTTCTTGTCTTCTATACAAATGGCTGTTGGGCTACAGCGCGTATAATAAAATGAAAATGTGAATGCAGTTTTCAATGAATGACAATAACAACTCATAAATGTAAGTCGCCATCTCAACCTCTCTTAGCCGAATGTTGAAATACTGTAAGACAGGCTGTGAAATAATTTTTCTACAATTTAGAAGTGAAAATACACGGTGCGTAAGATAAGCAAGCACATAAGATAAACGGGTAAATACTGTACACTTCAGAATGTATTTTCACTTGATTTTGTCAACATTTTACAATAAAATTGTGTTACCTAAAATATGTGATCTGAGAGGTTGTTCTGATTATTGTTTGAGTTTACAGGTGAAATAGTGAATAGTGTGAAAGAATGCACAAATTTACAACTAACAAAGGGAAGATCCTACCTATGGAATATTATATTGTACATGATTTCTATTATAAATATTACAGGTATTGAAATCTAATACACATCACATATGAAATATCTGTGTTAAATGTTGATAAAACTTGAATCCAGTCTTTTATGAACTGATATCAATACATGCAAATAACAATCCTGCATATCAATATTGTCTCGGTACTAATTATTACCCAAGATAATAAAATTGCCTGCAAAAATATTTTAGCTTTCCAAAATTATTAATGACTACCTTGGCTGTAGATTGTATGGACTGAAATCTTGAAGTTATTTGCTGTACATTTACTGAAATCCTGGTTTCTCCAGTCATCTGCACAAGCTCTGAAGAGTCGTCACTCATTTTGTCAAATTCAGCTTCATTTTGCCGCAAACTAAGTATGAGTGACTGTTCAAACAGAAGAAAATATAGATAACAGACTAGAATGAGCATTTTTAATACAGTATCTTAAAGTATATATATAGAATTTCAAACCATAGGACACTTAATATGATTCTACAAAATGATAGGTTAACATTATCATTACTCAGATTAGAAAGGCAATGAAAATGATTAATTACAACTAAAATTAAATGTAAATCAAAAATCAAACTAGGAAAAAACTTTATTGTTTTTATAAAAAATTATTTTATCATATTTTTTATAAGTTATATGAACCTACAAGTATACTCTTGTAACTAAAAGTGACCACTTTTCATGCACCAGAATTATATTTGTTGGTACACTACATATTAATTCAACACTACTGGTACAAAAATAAACGAGTCAAAAAATAAAAAATTAAAGAAAGAAGAATGAAAATTAAGAATAATTGACAGAATAATAAAGCGGTAAGTCCAAATAAAACACACTATGTACTTAAATACATAGTACTAACAAATCACTATCATCTAATGTCAAAGCTCTACATATATACAGAAATGTTAACTAACATATAAAAGAAGTAAGAAAAAATAAATTTTAATGTTCTAAGCTACTGTAAGTTTGTGACTGTAGCGGTTATACAGTCATAAAAACTATGAACAAAGATGCCAAATTTGAAAGATCATTGTGAAACAAAATAAATCCATAACAAAACAAATTTACATAGTCAGAATCACAAGTTTTTATTAAATCAAGATGCAGTCCAGAGGGCAAAAATACAGTCAAAATGATGATGCACTGTTCTACATTTAAAAAAATTGAGATTACTTTATGATTATGAAACATACATTGAAAGTATGCAAAATCAATGGTGAATATTTAGTTTGCATTATAGAATAAAATCTAGCCTATCTCTCTCCAATTCAGTTACATAATGCTGTGAACACATTATACTACTGAAATAAACACTTTGGATGGGTTACTGCTGGGCATAAACAACATACTTTATAATGAATGGTGGAATAGGCTGCTAGGCTACTAATAAAATTTCAAAAAGGAAACAGAAATCACAAGTACTCACAGGGAGGTACTCGTGGAAAGACGCACATACACACACACACACACACAAGTCGGACGAACACATTTTCCAAGCGGATGCACGGTTGCAATGTTTCGCTGGTTAAGTCAGCTTCTTCAGGTGGTTGGCAAACAGTGAACCTAGCGGCCAGGAGGTGAACTAGGGTGAGACGGGAAATTTTAAATGTGGCGGAGGGGTTATTTTATGTTTAAGCCAGGTGTCTCACTGGATTTGGTGATGTATTGGTGGGCCAGTTCCTACCATCACAGTTCTGCACTATTATTATAAGGAGGTACAGCCCTCACCACTTTGGCTGTGTAACAGTAGTCGAAGTTCTGGTTGTGAGATGCTGCATGTGCTGCAACTGGCTTCTCCTGCAAATTTACATTTGCCCCAGATATGTCTTGTTTGGTGTCTGCTCTGTGGTCATTCATTCTCTGTCTGAGAGTGTAGGTAGTAAGGCCAATGTACTCTGCATTGCAGTGAATGCACTGTAACTAGTAGATGATATTTTCTGTCAAAGAGTTATAGCTACCCTGGATAGGATAAGTCTGGTTGGTGAGCCTGCTGTTGAAGGAGATGGAAGATCGGTGCGTAGCAAATAGTGTACGGTATTGAAAGAATGAGACCTCCATGGGGGTGGTGATATTACTGACTGTGGCATTGGGTGACAATTTCGGGTGCACCAGTTTGTTTCAAAGATTGGGGGGTCGTTTCAAGAGTTGATGAAATTTAGGAGTGAAATTTTTTTGGCGGTGGAGATCAATCACAGCAGGCAGCTGTAGCCTTGTTGGGCTTTGCTGACAATGGTCAGCCAAGATAGGTTATCAGTTTTCTTTTCTCAATGGATGGATTTTAGAAAATGGCTGTCTGCTTGTGTGATGTTTGGGTGGGCTGGTTGTGACAAACCTTTGTCTTGAAAATGTGGAATCATACACTACGGGTAAGAATGCGGCTAGGTGTCAAGAGTAGTAAGTTACTAGGTATTTTGTAGTTAGCTATTTAATCTTCACACTAAGTTTAAAGTAAGTCTTTTAAAATTAACTTAGGGATTGGGTAATATTAGGGATTTTCCCCCACACTTTAGTTGCATTTCAGGCATGCAAGAGGGATCAAATGTAATTTTTTTGGTTTTGAAAGAACTTTCAATACATAATAACCTTCATGTCTCACAAAACATTTGGAAAACTAGGAAATCATGGATATAACTGACGTGTGTTGGCTGAAATCTTTGTAAACATGTCACATATCTTTTAATTTTATTTCCAAGACTTCTAAATTTAACTCATTTAAAGTTACACATTTATCTAGTGGTACTTATAACAAATATTCTTTGTGAATTATTTCTTAAAATTAAATGAGGTGCATCAATTTTAACAGAATTTTGTGTTTTATTATTTGATATCTTATGCACCCCTCACCACCCGGTTGCCACAATTTTGCTTAGCCACGACAATGTAGAATGTTTTACAGATTGATAATACAACTAATATTTTCCAAAGAGGTGATATTTGCCAATGTTTTCCAGGTTTTGTACTCTCACCCTAAGGTAAAGTGGCTGTCTCCACGGGAGATCAGAGAGGTAAATGGAGTCCATATACCCACTGGTTAGCCTTCATCCTACTGTGCCAACGCTTCTTACTCCCGTGGGTAAGTGTCTGATTGTGTTTTCCAAGATCTGCAGCACAATTAAATCTTGGGGATGTGGAGGTGTCATAGTCGAGACTGTTCGCCTCCCATCTAGGTGAACCGGATTCAATTCCCGGCCAAGTCAATCCCAGATTTTTGTGTGTGGAAATCGTGCCGGATAATGCTGCTGGTCGGCGGGTTTTCTTGAGCATCTTTCGTTTCCCCTGCCCTTGCATTTCAGCTGCTTCATACTCACCTCACTTCATCCTCATCAGCTCTCAAGACCTCGATGTTAAGAGCCGTCCAAATCTCTTCACTCCACAATTAAATCCTTCACTTACATTGAGATTTTCACAGTTTTTCATGGGAAGTCGCAATTCCCCATATTATATTCCAGAACTGCCTGCACTTCCAAACTCAAGAGAGTGATTGGATGATATTTTTAGGTAGTACCACCTGATCACCTGGTATTCTTTAACACCTTGAACTGTCAATTCTCACTCACCTGTGAAGAGACAAGGCAACAGGATGTTGTGAATTTGACCCTGTTTTCAAGATTGCAGTCATTCTCTGCCAGTGCTACCCTTTGCTCCTAACAAGGCTCTGACTTATTATAAAGACTAGCTGAAAGGCATGCCTCTGAGTCACGCCTGAGTCATGTTTCTTGCATCTACTCTTTGTGATCTCTCCCGAAATTCAAGGTTTGATCCCAATTACCACTGTATAGAATACAATTGTTAAGTCATAGTAGTAGGTGTAAGAGTTCCATAGGAAGCTACGAAGATTTAATGACGGTAACATAAGGCAGAGTTTTCTAGGAACAAAGTTGATGGCAATGAATTATCAGCTTTTGCATATGTTCTAATAAAGTTGCACATTTTGTATCTATTTTACCACCCCAGAACATTGTGAGACCATGAAATGTAATACGTACCCCACCAAGATGGTGATAAAGTTAATGCTAAATAATAATAGTGTTTGTAATACCAAAACCATTAATTTTGAACACATACCGGTAGTTCTCCTCTTAAAGATAATCATGCACAACCAATACATTATGCTGCTTTATTAAAATTTATTCCTGTAAAAATCATTCCTATGTCCCTACTACTCTGCACTATTATTCACTTATTAATTTTGCATACTTATTAGTAGTACTGGAGAAAGGAGAAAGAGTGCACAAAACTTTGTGGCTGTCTTGATTAAACAGGAAGTATAGCTAAAAGGAGAAACAGGAACATTTTGGAGGAATTAAGACAGAAAGTGCAAAAGTGAGATGAAATTCAATGTTAAGATTTACGAAATAGACATCAGAATTATAAAAGAAAAAAGGAAGATCGCAGTTACACTGGGAATGACAAAATGGAACAACTACACAGTATTGTTTTTCTGGAAAGAGTACATTGGATATGTAAGAGACAAGATGGATTTTAACAGAATCAGACTAAAAGGAAAACTGTCTTCACACAAGTGTTCGCAAAGCAAATTCAATTAGTTCATAATAGCAGGATAGCCTAGAACTATAAATAAGAAAATCAGTGAAATGTGAAAAATGCCTGCATGAAGAAATGGCTAAGATTATATTATAGTTGTACCAACATAATACCCAAGAAAATGCTTGCAATGACTTAAACAGCTTCACAAAATAGTTAAAGAAAGTTAAGTTTTGGTTTTTATGAGAGACAATTACGCTCAGAAAAGTAGAGAAGACACAATCTGATTACAGTGGATGCCAAACCACTTGGTTACTCCAGAGACTGGGTGTAAGCTATCACCAATACAGACATTGAAATAATAGTGCATGAGAAGTTGATCAATGGAAAAAACAGTACTTGTGTAATTAATATATATTTCCTGCATTAACAGAAGTATTCTAATATTATTAAAAATACATAAATCATCAATATGAACACATTAAAACTGTATTTTACTCCCTCTGGCATCAAATAAAATAAAATAACAAGAAAGAAAAACAGAACTTAAAAATGAAACTATTAGATTCAGTCCAACCAGTTCACAAATAGTGCAGAACCCAATCTTATTATAAGTTATCTAAGGATATCTTACTTGTTCCAGATGGTCAGCAAGGGTAACAATTTCCTTCATATCCCTATTTCTGGACTCAATAATTTTTATCAGATCCTGAAGGAACAAGCCACAACATTAAAACAACACTGTAAGTACCACAAAACATGCACACTGGTCTGCTCTACCATGCTGAAACTGAAGGCCCAGCATGCAGCGTCACTAGTGGGAAATATAGGTCTATACCTAGGTTTGTATAACCCAATTAATTTGGATTACACTAATGTAACGTACTAAAACACTTCTTGATAGTGCTAGTGTCGCAGAGTTGTGTGAAACTCTTGATAGCGCAAGTGTCGCAGAGTTGTGTAAAACCTCTGTGGTGACTTGATGTTCAACTGGATTTTGCTCGTATCAACAGTGTGTTATGAAATGTGTTATGATATCGAAGTTATGTAAATTCAAGATATAAGATTACAATATATATTCTATGTGATATCGATTGTAGTGTTCGTGTATCATTTAATCTCCAAGAGACAACAAATGGCGACTAGGATGGGATCAAATGCTTTGTGTGTTGTCGGAGGTTAGTTCTGTATCAAAACAACGCTTCGTGTGGCATCAGATTTTATCGATGCCATCTACAAACTGTAAGTTGTTAAATATTTTTCTACTAGCGACCTTGTGGATCCAGAATGGATGCGAATCAATTTGAAAGGTTTTTACAAACCATAACAGGAGTCATGCAGGGAAATCAAACCGAACAACCAGAACCATCCACGAATCAAAGAAATACGTTACTTCTCTCAACTTTTGAATTATTTGATTCCAAAAAAGAGTGATTTAATCAATATATCAAGGGGTTTGAAAATTTCCTTGAAATAAAAAATGTAAAATCTAATAAAACACCCTGTGCAAAGGTATTGCTCAATTCAATTGGTGGAAAAATTTACTCTCTGCTATCAAATTTAAGCGGACCAAAACCAGTAACGGATCTCACTTATAATGAAATCAAAGAGATTTTAAGACTGGAGTTATGTTTGTGGTACCAGATAAATACACACCATTACTTGGTAGATCTTGGATTCGCCATCTGCAGATAACATTACAAGATATCGACACAGACCAGAAACCTCCAACTGAAACAATTTCGAATATGGAATCAAATATCCTTATAAATGAAATCTTTGAAAAATACAAAGATATTTTTAAAAAAGAAGTTGGTTGCATTCCGAACGTAGAATGTACCTTAAAATTACAAAAGAACACAACACCAGTTTTCATCAAAGAAAGAGAAGATCCGTTTGCGCTCAAAGATAAAGTTGAAAAAGATCTTGATAATCTAGAAAAAGATGGTATAGTTGGAAAGATCAAGACAAGTGACTGGGGATCACCACTAGTCGCAGTACCAAAACCAGATGGAAATGTTCGTTTATGTGCTGACTATAAAACTGCTGTCAACCCAAGACTCCACCAAGCTCACTACCCTTTTCCAAAAATCAATGATATCTTATTGAACCTTCGAAACTCAAAATATTTCTGCACAATTGATTTATTCAAGGCCTATCTGCACGTACGAATGAGTAAAGAAAGTCAGAAAATCCTAACTATATCAACACATCGAGGTACATATAAAATAAAATGATTAGCATTCGGAATTAAGACAGCACCTAGTGAATTTCACCGCATACTGGATCAGAAACTGAAGAGGTTAGAGGATGTCACGTCTTATTTTGATGATATAATAGTACATGACGAAACTATCGAAGAATGTCTTGATCGCTTGAACGCATGCCTGACCAGACTCCAGGAGTATAATCTCCATGTTAATCAAAACAAATGTAAATTCTTTCATGAAAAAATTGAATATCTAGGAAATGTTGTTGGACATAATAAAATAGGAAAATCCAAACACAAAATAGAAGTGATCAGGAAGATACCTGTTCCAAAGAATACGGAAGAGATCAAGCGTTTCCTGGGAATGATTACGTATTATTCACAATTTATTCCAAATGCCAGTTCAATGACCTATCCACTTCAACTACTTCTTCAAAAAGGGAAAAAATTTATGTGGTCAGAAGCATGTCAGAAGGCATTTAATGAACTCAAAAAGAAATTTCCAGCGACCTGACCGAGTACTCATTCCATTCGACCCAACATTGCAGATAGCAATCTCATGTGACGCAAGTCCAACGGGAATAGTGGGCATTCTATCTCATTCTATTGATGGTATTGAAAAGCTGATCGCGTTTGCATCAAGATAACTCTAAAAATCAGAAAAAAAACTACAGCCAACTGGACAGAGAAGCCTTGGCTATAGTTTTCGTGGTTAATAAATTTTCCACATACGTGTACGGAAGACCTTTTCAACTCATCATGGACAATCAACCCCTCACTCTTATATTTCATCAAAACGCAAAGCAACCACCAATCACAGCAAGTCGTCTTCTTTGTTATGCAGTGTTTCGGCAAGAGTTTAACTATGAAGTTATCCACAGAAAAGCAGATAAACATCAACACATTGACTTTTTCGCACGAGCAATAGCAGAGTCTTCAACCTACTCTATTGATATGCTCTTTACAGATAAAACGTGAATATTAAGTTCAGAAACACTTAATCAAATATCGACAACCAAAATCAACGCATCAACAATTGCTGTAGAGACATATAAAGATCTACTACTCTCAAAGATCAAAAATGATTTACTATCAGGTGATGGTTACAATATGGAATTTCATCTTCAGAATGGAGTCCTTGTTAGAGGTCAGAGAGTTGTAATACCAGCCTCCCTCCAAACAGCTATGCTAAACAAACTTCACTTTACACATGCAGGGATTGTAAAAATGAAACACTTAGCACGTCACTACTGTTATTAGCTCAATATCGACCGAGACATTGAAAAATTGGTTAAAGTGTGTCCGGAATGTGCATCTGTGAAAAAATCACCAAAGAAAGTTCTAACCCACCGTTGGGACCAACCGACAAACAATTTCGATCGAGTTCACATTGATCACATGGGACCGTACCAAAATCTGTATTTTCTAATCGTAGTGGATGCCAAATCCAAATGGATAGAGGTGAAAATCGAAAACCAGGCCCCAACATCAAAGTCAACACTGTTGCACCTTAAAGAAATATTTAGTCGCAATGGTTATCCTGCTGTCCTGGTATCAGACAACGCAACAATATTTCAGAGTGAAGAATTTAAAAACTACTGCACACTTAGGGGGATTATACAAAAATTTTCGGCGCCAGGTCATATAGCGACAAACGGACTTGCCGAATAAGCAGTGCAGACGATCAAGTCCAAACTCAAGGCTCAAGCAAGCACAGGACTAACAATTGAAGAACAACTTCATGAAATCCTGATGAGATACCGCGCAACCCCACTTGCATGCAGATCCAGCCCAGCGGAATTATACCTCAATAGAGAAACAAAATGCATCCTCCACAGGCTCATCAACACCAGCTACAACCGACTCTTCCGGCAGCTCGAAACTTCAATGTGGGAGAGTGGGTGCAGGCTCGCTGGTATCAGTCGGAGAGACCAACATGGAAATTCGGAATGATATTGAAGAAACTGAGACGTGTTCATTACATGATTGAACTGGATAACGGGTATTGCCTGAAACGCCATATAAAACAATTACAGAGGACATTGGTACCTTCCCCAAAGACACAGCAATCTGATCCAGACCAAGCAGATGCGGAAACAGGTCCACACAAGAAGGTTACATTTGACAATCCTATTCAAATATCTTTTGAAGTACCATGAATGGACCCAGTTAATGCACCGCCACGACCAGCTCCCCAACAACCGGAGGAGGAACTGATGGAACAGCGGGACCAGCAACCACCACCACAGCAGCTTCGTCGGTCAGAGCGGGCTCACCGACCCCCTGTGAGATTCCAAGACTCTGTCCAGTATTAGTTTAAGTTTTTCATTAAAGTTATGTATTGTTCCATACAGTGTGGGACGATTGTAATGTACTAAAAGCTTCTTGATAGCGCTAGTGTCGCGGATTTGTGTGAAACTCTTGAAAGCGCAAGTGTCGCAGAATTGTGTAAAACCTCTGTGGTGACTTGACGTTCAACTGGATTTTGCTCGTATCAACAGTGTGTTATGAAATGTGTTATGATATCGAAGTTATGTAAATTCAAGANGATTTTGCTCGTATCAACAGTGTGTTATGAAATGTGTTATGATATCGAAGTTATGTAAATTCAAGATATAAGATAAAAATATATATTCTATGTGATATCAATTGTAGTGTTCATGTATCATTTAATCTCCAAGACACAACAACTGAATTACATACTGTAGCTAAAAAATAACTACTGGATTTGACTATGGTTCATTTAAACTAATCTACTGGGATGTGAATCACTATTTTCTAGTTAAACCTCTACTCGATGGGACAACATGGTGGATTCTATGAGAAGACAATCTAAAACTTTGGTAAAGCAGCAAGGTTATTCATTTTTAAGAGATGCAAAAAGTTTATTTCCACAAATCCATAGAAAATTAAAACACAACTGTAGTGTTAATAGACATTATGTGATTTCGAAAGTTTTGAAGTTCTGTCAGAGTTCAGTTGATTTGCATATGTTTGGACTCAACTTGGCAGAAATTATCACACACATGCTTTACCTTAACAGACTGAGGGTGAACTGTGAAGTATTTTAAGGTTTTGATGTAAGCAACGGAGAAGCTGACAACAGTGAATTGTGCATGCCTGTAAACATTCTTTATAATTTTTTTTCAACAAACAATTACATTATTTTAAGACGCAATTTCATATTAATTTGAACACTTAAATTTCAATCCAGCGCTTAATCTTTATTTTCATTATAGCTTCAGTTTCAACATGGTGTTTTTTAAACAATAGGCAATTGTTATTTTATAGCATTTGGTCAAAAAAACAAATGTGATATGTACAGTTTGTAAACATTTGATAGTAGGCTAGCTAGGACTTCACACTTTAGTAATCAATGTAACAATGTTCATTCATGTAAAAAAAATTTTGGATTGGTATCATTCATGAGAGCGGCTAAAAAAAAATTTACAAATGCAAAAAATTGTGCNCATGTAAAAAAAATTTTGGATTGGTATCATTCATGAGAGCGGCTAAAAAAAAATTTACAAATGCAAAAAATTGTGCATTGGGGGTGGGGATACTGATGAAAAAATATAACAAAAGAATTTAAAAGGCAAATGTGATAGTTACCAACATGATTCACTGCAAATATCATATGACTAGTTAATTGTGAGATGTTTATAGCACTANGCAAATGTGATAGTTACCAACATGATTCACTGCAAATATCATATGACTAGTTAATTGTGAGATGTTTATAGCACTATAATCAACTCAAAAATTATTTCAGGTACACAAGCCAAGCAGGAATGCAGAATGATTCAGACACTATACAAATATATGTTTTAACATGTACATGTAGACAAAAATTACTGTGCATGCTAAATAACTGGGTGTCCTTCAGAATGATATCCTGCACCTAAGTAGTTTGTCATTGCCGTGGAATATAAGTACAAACCATACACTCGCACATATGCTAGGTATTTATCATGATTGAATTATTTAAGAATGTGTGATAACTGGAAGGCAAAATGTCAAGTAAAACGTTGGTTTTCAGGATATACTAGGTAAATTGTAAATTCATGAAGACAATAAATACTATTTAACTTCCTAAGGCTTACATTATACTGATTTTACAAATATGTTACCATACTTATATTTGCATTTTTACAAGTTTAATTGCATTTAACATATCATAATACAGTTATATTTATTATGAAAAAAGGCAATGGTAAAAATTATTATTCCTATAAAAACCTATATGAAAAGCTATAACAAGTAGAACACATATGACTGTTTTAATATAGAAACATAAACTGCAACCAAAATTGAAACATAAATTTACTTTGTGGTGAGCCATTATGAATAAAAATTTATCAATAAAGTGCCCCNTTTTACTGGAATCAGTTCATACGTTATACGTTAACTTACATCCAACCTTGTTAACCTACTAAATGCTTTCATCACTTGCAATGAAATGAAAAGAATAACTTTAAATATTTGCTATTAATTAATTACTAATCATATTTAGAAAAACCCACTGATTTTAAACATGTCTTTAAAATTATTTGTTTACTTCTGAGTAAGTTTTGTTGAACCGTAAATTAACTTATTTCAGACAACAGTAGTCCCAGTTATAGAAATTATGTTATAAAACGAAGAGAGTATTTTTATAAACAAAATAAGAAACATTTCTGAAAAAGTGTAGTGCTTATTATGTGCCTCTGTCACAGTTTATGTTAAGAGCAAATGCAGGTAATGCAACACACAAGGAGGCATATTCCCAAGGAGCTCACACATCTCACCATTATGCTGCCGCCAGGTTGGCCGAGACCTACCTGGTACTTTTCTAGCTGCTCTTGCTTCTCTTCAAGGGTGGAGCGAGGTGCATAGTTCTTGAGAGTAGTCTCTGACTCGGACAGCCATGACAGCAGTCTGTCAAAGGAGCCCTCATACTCAGACCACTGCTGCAAGCGCTCCTCCAAGCCATGTTGCACCTCGTTTAGACTCACCACAAACTTCTCAAACTCAAACCTATCACAATAACATCAGCTCTCAGATTCTCTGAACACCAAAGATTACATGGAACACCAATTCCATTAAAAGTCTTTAGACTTGGACAATGTTTTTAAATAAAATAACAACTATTCATATTCAAAAATTTCGAATTTTAATGTGACTGCAGGTTTTCTTGGTCATTGTCTGGATTATTGTATTTGCTTTCTAAGCGAGTAACATCAGCAGCCAAAGCTGAGAAAATCAATGAGTGGCAAATTGATGTATACGAAANCTAAGCGAGTAACATCAGCAGCCAAAGCTGAGAAAATCAATGAGTGGCAAATTGATGTATACGAAACAAACAACGTGCCATTTACAAAACCCTGTATCAGTTGATGAATGAATGAATAAAAATTAATATTAAGTTGGCTATCCTGACTGCACTGCCGACACACATCTGACAAGTAGAAAATACACGAATAAGAAAGAGTTCTTAGATTAATCAATACATTTTATTTTACGTGGTCGCAAAACAGTTGTTGTTAGTGTTACAAACTTAACTTTGTGCAAAACTAGTAATGTATATGTGTTCAAAATAAAATGCAAATTCAAACGGTTCGTATTCAAATGAAACGCAACAACAAACATTTGGAGTTATTTATACATCATATCCCCACTCACCATGCCATCCATTCATGCATAATATTAATCCCAAAAGCCTACATAAACATCAAAGTGTATTGTTGAAGTGCATAAAAATTTAAAAAAGTAAGGGTCCTAGGATTGAGGCCTGTGGCACACCATGTTTAATACTTTCGGGGGTGATGTAAAATCTTCTATAGTTGATTTTATTGTAGTAATGGTTATCTGCCATCTGCTTGATAAGTATGATCTGATTAGTGCATTAATTTTGTTATTGATTAATATTATAAAAGTGAAGTTTTTGTATAAAAATATCATGGTTTGAACAGTCAAAGAAAGGCCTTTGTTAAGTCACAAAATACACCTACTATGTTTTTTTTTTCTAATATAAAGCATCTAAGATTATACAAGTAAGATTTAACATAGCATGTTTGGTGGAAAGGCCTTTTCTGAATCGAAACTGAGAGGCTGTCTGTGTAAATATAAACACTGCCATATGTTTTACATTTCAAACAAAATGTATAAATTTCACTGATTGGAATATTACAGACTTTTGTACATACCCAATAATACATGAGCAATAAATGTGATTAGAGTATTATATAAACACCTGCAAATTAATGTCCATATAATATAGGTTCTATACCTTGGTTGTTTAATTTTGCACAGTGCAGTTCTTCTGTATTATATTCTCCTAAGGTCTGTAAAAATTTTAATTTATTTAGTGATTATTCTATTAGCTAAAAAGTTACATCCATATACTATCAGGATCAGCATTCTCTTTATAATGAGGTGTGTTGTTCGTGTTTAGGCTATTGCCTACAGGTTTGATATGTGTAAATAAACATGATTGCAATCAATACTGCCACCATAATAAACGCTCAGCCATGGTTTCATCAAGTTTTGTCCCAGTTTTATTAATTAATAACCTGAAGCAGACACCATATGCCATCTCTCTGCAGAAAATCGAATGTCCAACATGGAAGAGAGAAATTAAAACAGCTTGTGCGTTTTGTGTATGCAAATGCCAAGTTAAGTTTTAGGATTGTTAAAAACCTAAATATGCTGAATACAGTGAAACCTAGTTAAGATGAGAGTTGACAGTGGCAACAAAAATTGTCATTATAACATATTCTCGTCTCAACCAATATTGCCACTAATTAGCGTCATCACAGACCTCCTTAACGAGTAATATCGGTAGATAGTTAGGGGCCGGCAAATAACTACAAAACATGGCATAAACACGTTATGCACTAGTATTTACAGTGCATTGTATCTGCACAAACTCAGTAAAAAATTTTGGCATTGTAAGACGGAAAATGCACTTCAAAATACAACGCAGAAAGACGATCAGCATCAGCAATTTCCACACGTCGGAAGTTCAGCATTACACTACTCCACCACATACTTTGCCTTCAGTTATCTGGGACACATCTTGCGCCCAGTTGCTTCACAAAAATGCCACATAACATGTGTGCGCAGCAACTGTCCACCTCCCCCTCTCAAACAAGAAAACACCACGTCAAGTGATGTGGCTTGTGTGATAAACATGTGCCAGATACCCCTAAATTATCTCTCTAGGCACTTTTGTTATGCACTTGAAGTAATTGTAAATATTACATGTGTGTTCCGGTACCGACATAAAATATAAGAGGTTGTGTTATCTACGCAGTATTGGCAGTTCCAAAGTGTATGACAAAAAAAGAAACATAAAAACTACAAGTTTTATGCTGATTGCCAGAGTTGAATAAAGCCTTGGAAAGCTAAAAAAAATTCAGGTAAGTAAAAGCACAACATTTTTATTTATTTATTTTTCTATTTATTTATTTACTTTTCTATTTATTTATTAAATTAATTATTTATGTAGTACAAAGACCAATTTTCAGAATTTTCACAGACAGTCAAGCAACCACTGCTAATATTGATTTATATGCAGAACTGGGTAGTGATTTTTATTTCAAGTGTTGATTTCAAAAGTACTCACATTATTGTAAACAGCCAATATAAAAATGTGCTTTACAAAAATTAATTTTGGCGTGTAATACACAACAGTGCACTTTACATAAATACATATTGTAGCCTCCTGTTGCTCCAAGCTCGACAAACATATGTCAGACCTCACAAGCAGTAGATGCACAAGTGCCAAGTGCCCTCTGTGTTGATGTNGCCTCCTGTTGCTCCAAGCTCGACAAACATATGTCAGACCTCACAAGCAGTAGATGCACAAGTGCCAAGTGCCCTCTCTGATGTCTGTGTTGATGNCCTCTGTGTTGATGTATGGGCAACACAAGGAGGAGGTAACATACAAGCGACATACCTGAGGTTGGCCAGGTCCCTCCCCATGGTCTCCTTAGCACGTGCTGGCAGCTTGTCTGTCTTGTTGGTGACGTGGTTGCTCAAGCTGTTCAGCTTGGCTGTGCCTTCGTCCACGCTGTCATGAATCTCCATCACCTTCAGCAGGCGAGCCTGCAGTGCTGGCTTGTTCCCGCTGTAGTCTGCACATGCACAGTAATGCAACTCAGTACAAACTCTACCAAACTGCTGGGTTTTTTTTTAAAAAAACCTTAACATTGGGTATGAGCACTTAGTTTTCTGTGAATTTGGTTCATTTGTTGAATTATTAAGCAAAAGAGACAAAAGCAAAAATTTTATTACCACTAAAGAACAAACAAGATAGTACATTTAGAATGTTTCTTGTAACATGGGTAATAAAAATAAAATAAAGATGAAATTATTGGCTAAAAATTAATTTTTAAAAGTCAACAAATACTAGTGAAGTGTAATGTAATTAATCNAATGCTAGTGAAGTGTAATGTA
Organism: Clitarchus hookeri; assembly: GCA_002778355.1. NCBI lineage: Eukaryota > Metazoa > Arthropoda > Insecta > Phasmatodea > Phasmatidae > Clitarchus > Clitarchus hookeri. Next base: position 229,584 of record NQII01000296.1, on the reverse strand, counting down.
ATTAATAATTGAAAATGGTGCATAAAAATAAGAAGCAGGTTACAATAAAAATTCAGCTCTGTCTGACAAAACAGAAACTTGTTGGAATATTGAGGTAGCACATAAAATTCTGACCCTTTTGCAGTTAGTAAAATTCATGAAATAGATTTACCGTAGTTCATAAAATGTATGAAATAGTGATTTATCACAATTATGTATTATCTACTGAACAAATACTTTTGTTACATGTGCTTGATCTCTTGTGAAGTTCAGTGTGCAACTTCCCTGCCTGGCAACTAGCAGGTTAACACATGAGCATAATTAGCAGCAGACACGAGTCCAACCCAGCTGCAGCCAGTGTGCTGAACAGTGAGTTTNTGAGCATAATTAGCAGCAGACACGAGTCCAACCCAGCTGCAGCCAGTGTGCTGAGCAGTGAGTTGCTGGGTGAATGTTCAAGGCTGTCTAGATCCTGGAGCCTCTTTTATTGCCAAGCATTCACCCAGAGGGAAGGCAAAGAACACAGGGAGGCTATTTGTCTGGAAGTAATGGTGGTTCCGTTTGTGATTGTGATGCCCTCCCTTCGCCCCTTGCCGTGGTCTGGGAATATATTTAAGAGCAGACTCCTGTTTACTATTCATCCTTGGTCACAGGCTCATCCTTCTGGAGTAGTATCTCTCTCATGATGGCATTCAACCGTAGCAACACTCTAAGGGCCCATAGGCTAGAGGTATGGAACACAGTGAAAGCTAATGGCATAGCTCTGTAGATGACTTGGCTGAATGGTATAATGTTGAGTACTAAATAAAGAGCCCAGAAATATCACTGCCTATGAAAGCGGTGGTTCTAGGATAGTGACATGGCTACTATCCAAAAAACGAGTCTGGCCTGTGGTTTTGTATGATGGTTATTAACAGCAGTTTGTACAAAACTATATAAGTCCTCATCAAAGTTGGACAAAATCCTTTTCTGTGATACCCCTTGGTGAGAAGGCCAAAGAGGCTTTGCAACAACGTAATGATAATATCCTTGGCTGACTNTCTTTTCTGTGATACCCCTTGGTGAGAAGGCCAAAGAGGCTTTGCAACAACGTAATGATAATATCCTTGGCTGACTTAAGGCATACAACTGGCAGCAAGAAGACTTGGTTAAACTGTGGGTAAGGAACTGCGGACAAGCACCAATTAATGGTGAGTATATCAATAGTTTCCCAACCTTATAGGGCACCTGAAGACTCCGTTCCCTATGTCTGCATTCCTAAACGTGCCAACTACATGCCACTACAGTGGCCGATAATATGCCACATAGCTGACAAGAGAGTGTAGACAGTGACAGTNAACGTGCCAACTACATGCCACTACAGTGGCCGATAATATGCCACATAGCTGACAAGAGAGTGTAGACAGTGACAGTAACCAGAACCAGCCAGTGGCAGTCTCAATCCAGCTCAATAGAACTTGAACCTGCCACCTTTGTATCTCTTAGCTATGTTGTTCTACGGGACGTACTGCCAATAGCACTGGCGGAAGTCAAAGTTAAAAAGGAAGGTTGAGACAATGAGAGGAGACAATGAGAGGAGACAATGAGAGGAGGTGTCACCCCCATCTGGCTAGCCAGATTCAAGTCCCTGCAAGTCCCAGGGTGGTGTGGCCACTAGCCAGTTACCCTTCCTGTTTCACACTGGCCATGGGTGTGATATGTGATACTTATGGTGTATAGGAGAATGTTATCATATTTAGTCCTTTTGCAGGAAGGTCCTGTAAGCTGAGAGGCTGCTAGATCTGCTGCAGGGTCTGTGGAAGTGGCTGACTCATTAAGGGATGCGAGGCAGTTCAAACAGGTGCAAAGATGGTTGGAGCTCAGGGGTTCAATGAAAATGGTAGTCAGAAGCTCATCATCCATGTTACTCATTTCATACCGCTTCTGGCTGGTGCAACGACAGTGGACTCGCTCTTCAATGGTGTAGATTGTAGTAGTATTACTGGTGCAGGCACATGCAAGAAACTCCTCTATGGGTGAGGATCAGCAGGCATGGACTTGACGCATAATGAGTACAAAATTATTTTTCCACTACGTATCATTCCATGTAACGTCACGAGGTACTAGCGAGCGGCCGATTTAACGAGAGGTGCGAAGCACAAGCACCCATTCTGTATTCATAGCGACTATGGATGTGCTAGACATGGTACCGCACACCTATAAACCTGACAAGACTTCCACACCACATTAGAAACAAAGGAAGAAAGAGATAAACACACAATATTAATTAGCCCAAGAGATCTCGTGTTTTAATTACCTGAGAAAGGGAGAATACAAATGTAGCAACGTAATAAGGCTGTCCCTAAGCGAGCACTAGATACTGGCCCGCCAAACATGCAAGCTACCCTCAGTCTTTCCATATCTCTGGACACGTGCGCAACTAGGCTGCACCGGTAAGGAAGAGAGAGGATGACCGAAACCTCCCCAGCAGAAGCACCCTCGACCAGGTGAATACAAGGCCATGTAACACTGCAAACGCCAGTTAATTCCGGCAGCTCGCCTCAGCACCTTCCCATGCTGAAAATCTCTGCCACTCCTCCCTTCGAGGAGTTGTAATGACGCAGTATGCTTAAATTTTCGGGACACGGGTGTAAAATTCGTTTGTGTGTATTTAGCTTTGGAAAGCTTTGTAATATTTTGTCAGGTTTCAAGTTAAAGCCGCGGTGGCGTGTTTGTTTGTCGAGCAGAGGTGTGGACATCTGCTGTTTACGTTGTAACGTTTACCGTCTAGTTTCGAAGGTTTTTTTTTTGGTTATGGGGCCGTTGCGGGTACAATAACATGTTGTGAGCGCGGGACACAGCGCAGTTTTGGGCAGATGCGAGAGGCGCCGGANAGCACTTAGTTTTCTGTGAATTTGGTTCATTTGTTGAATTATTAAGCAAAAGAGACAAAAGCAAAAATTTTATTACTACTAAAGAACAGACAAGATAGTACATTTAGAATGTTTCTTGTAACATGGATGATAAAAATAAAATAAAGATGAAATTATTGACTAAAAATTAATTTTTAAAAGTCAACAAATGCTAGTGAAGTGTAATGTAATTAATAATTGAAAATGGTGCATAAAAATAAGAAGCAGGTTACAATAAAAATTCAGCTCTGTCTGACAAAACAGAAACTTGTTGGAATATTGAGGTAGCACATAAAATTCTGACCCTTTTGCAGTTAGTAAAATTCATGAAATAGATTTACCGTAGTTCATAAAATGTATGAAATAGTGATTTATCACAATTATGTATGAATGTGCTTGATCTCTTGCGAAGTTCAGTGTGCAACTTCCCTGCCTGGCAACTAGCAGGTTAACACAGGAGCATAATTAGCAGCAGACACGAGTCCAACCCAGCTGCAGCCAGTGTGCTGAGCAGTGAGTTGCTGGGTGAATGTTCAAGGCTGTCTAGATCCTGGAGCCTCTTTTATTGCCAAGCATTCACCCAGAGGGAAGGCAAAGAACACAGGGAGGCTATTTGTCTGGAAGTAATGGTGGTTCCGTTTGTGATTGTGATGCCCTCCCTTCGCCCCTTGCCGTGGTCTGGGAATATATTTAAGAGCAGACTCCTATTTACTATTCATCCTTGGTCACAGGCTCATCCTTCTGGAGTAGTATCTCTCTCATGATGGCATTCAACCGTAAGCAACACTCTAAGGGCCCATAGGCTAGAGGTATGGAACACAGTGAAAGCTAATGGCATAGCTCTGTAGATGACTTGGCTGAATGGTATAATGTTGAGTACTAAATAAAGAGCCCAGAAATATCACTGCCTATGAAAGCGGTGGTTCTAGAATAGTGACATGGCTACTATCCAAAAAACGAGTCTGGCCTGTGGTTTTGTATGATGGTCATTAACAGCAGTTTGTACAAAACTAAATAAGTCCTCATCAAAGTTGGACAAAATTCTTTTCTGTGATACCCCTTGGTGAGAAGGCCAAAGAGGCTTTGCAACAACGTAATGATAATATCCTTGGCTGACTTAAGGCATACAACTGGCAGCAAGAAGACTTGGTTAAACTGTGGGTAAGGAACTGCGGACAAGCACCAATTAATGGTGAGTATATCAATAGTTTCCCAACCTTATAGGGCACCTGAAGACTCCGTTCCCTATGTCTGCATTCCTAAACGTGCCAACTACATGCCACTACAGTGGCCGATAATATGCCACATAGCTGACAAGAGAGTGTAGACAGTGACAGTAACCAGAACCAGCCAGTGGCAGTCTCATTCCAGCTCAATAGAACTTAAACCTGCCACCTTTGTATCTCTTAGCTATGTTGTTCTACGGGACGTGCTGCCAATAGCACTGGCGGAAGTCAAAGTTAAAAAGGAAGGTTGAGACAATGAGAGGAGACAATGACAGGAGACAATGAGAGGAGGTGTCACCCCCATCTGGCTAGCCAGATTCAAGTCCCTGCAAGTCCCAGGGTGGTGTGGCCACTAGCCAGTTACCCTTCCTGTTTCACACTGGCCATGGGTGTGATATGTGATACTTATGGTGTATAGGAGAATGTTATCATATTTAGTCCTTTTGCAGGAAGGTCCTGTAAGCTGAGAGGCTGCTAGATCTGCTGCAGGGTCTGTGGAAGTGGCTGACTCATTAAGGAATGCGAAGCAGTTCAAACAGGTGCAAAGATGGTTGGAGCTCAGGGGTTTAATGAAAATGGTAGTCAGAAGCTCATCATCCATGTTACTCATTTCATACCGCTTCTGGCTGGTGCAACGACAGTGGACTCGCTCTTCAATGGTGTAGATGGTAGTAGTATCACTGGTGCAGGCACATGCAAGAACCTTCTCTATGGGTGAGGATCAGCAGGCATGGACTTGACGCATCATGAGTACAAAATTATTTTTCGACTACGTATCATTCCATGTAACATCACGAGGTACTAGCGAGAGGCCGATTTAACGAGAGGTGCGAAGCACAAGCACCCATTCTGTATTCATAGTGACTATGGATGTGCTAGACATGGTACCGCACACCTATAAACCTGACAAGACTTCCACACCACATTAGAAACAAAGGAAGAAAGAGATAAACACACAATATTAATTATCCCAAGAGATCTCGTGTTTTAATTACCTGAGAAAGGGAGAATACAAACGTAGCAACGTAATAAGGCTGTCCCTAAGCGAGCACTAGATACTGGCCCGCCGAACATGCAAGCTACCCTCAGTCTTTCCATATCTCTGGACACGCGCGCAGCTAGGCTGCACCGGTAAGGAAGAGAGAGGATGACCGAAACTTCCCCAGCAGAAGCACCCTCGGCCAGGTGAATACAAGGCCATGTAACACTGCAAGCGCCAGTTAATTCCGGCAGCTCGCCTCAGCACCTTCCCATGCTGAAAATCTCTGCCACTCCTCCCTTCGAGGAGTCTTCACTTGAGAAGAGACCAGCCGCCTTCTAGTGACCAGCAACCAGCAGTGGTACCCAAGCCGTACGGCCGACCAACGCCAGCTCCAAAGAGTCTTCAAGGACCTCGACCTTCGATGATAGCTGACTACACTAACCTCAACACAGCTAAGTGGTACCTCGAGTTCCCCCAGGACATGCAACGTACCTCAAGCAAAGTCTCAGTGTGTCTTCAACCTTCTAGACATTTGCTCTTGCATCGAGACAGGTACCTTCACCTGTATTTTAACTTCCGTAGGCTCAGTCGATTGCTGAACGACTGGCAGTCTTAGGAGATAGTGTGGGCCACCATGCTTATTTACTCTAGAATAAATACGTCATGCTTTAACTACTGAGTGTAATTTCTTAGGGTGAACTCTGTATCTCTCTCCAACGATCCCTCAAGGGAGCAGCAGGAGGCCACTTTATTGATAATATTTCTCAATCGTAGAGTAGGACCACAGACCATCCCATAACTGAGGACAGCCCACACATCAATAAAACATTAAAAAATGACATAAAGAATTTACAAGTGATACTCTGTAAGGCAAGACGTAATGTACTATATAAACACCATTGTAGAGTACTCCAAAATGGCAAAAATTGCTTTTCCTAAGTTCTGTATCTCAAAATAATATACGAGTTATGTCAATTCAAAACCACTCGAGAGCCCTGCATTGAACCTTCCTACAGACTTTCCATCAATAACATAATATGGTCATCGCTTAAAGTCCTATAGGTACGTGCAGTGCGACGAGAACACTGCGCGCCAGTTCATAGCCTTGCACTTAGCGGCGATGGGGCACTTGATGCATGTGGCATTGTCGCCCTTATCGCTCCTGCGCTTCTCTGTCTCAAAAGCAGAAAAAAGCTCTAGGTTGGCAGGAACCTTAACCCTTATCGAAGTGATAGTGTTTTCTAAGGGAGAGTACTACAGTACATTCCAAACATACTATACATTGTGGCAATAGAAATTACAAGCCCTAAAATGTCTTTATTACTTGACAAAACAAAGAAGAAAGAAAGGAATGACACAATGAAAACCTGTCATTGAGTACCTGAATAGGTTGCTAATCGGTCCCACAGCTGCTTTTGAAAGTCCTGGTGGGACTTGTGCAGGTCATGGAACTGCTGGAAGGCATCCAAAGCCTCCTCCAGCTGAGTGATGAGCACCAGCAGGTTGTTCACCAGCAGCTCATACCGCTTGTTGATGGAAGCAGCTGTTTCCTGCACCTCCTTGCCAGCTGCCTTGTTGCCTGTCGACTGCACCAATGCCTGGGCCTTCTCCGTCACTGCCTCCATTATGCGCTTGTGAGATATCACTTCTTGGAGAATGGTCTGCATTTACATACACAGGTTGCTTGTAAAAGTCACTACACACAATTTACTGTATTTACACCAAGAGCATCAGTTATTACTAAAATGAAAGCTGCTAATGATACAGCAGAGCATAACGTTTCTGACAGTATAATTCCAAACAACTGTTTAATAACTCATTAGGTAATATTTATATCAGTATTAACAGAAAACAAGCCATAATGTATTAAAAATTTTGCATAATGGTGGATAATTATCTATTGTCTGTAAGTAAAATATATTTGCTTCAAATTTCATAATTATTCATTTTTGTGGCACACCAAATTATAGAAAAAAAGGGAATGTAAACCAAAGAGGCTTTTTTAGTATTTGCATTACAACATGGGCATACGTAAAGAAAAATTGGTAACATATTTTCTCTTGCTGATCAATTCATGGATGCTATTATTAGCTATTAAATACCTATGTATTTATTAATTCTGCTATTCAAGATGGACAAAATGCTTTCCACACAATTCAAAAATATTGACTAGAAAAGAAACTACATCAACTTAAAAATAAAGTGGTCAGACAGCTGAGCCGCCATCTTTGAATGCCATTTTAAGGTATAAAGCTACAGATTTTGATATCCATATCATGATATTCATGTTCAGCTGTATCGAATTGACAAAATATGAAAGACTCAGCTTTATGTTAGAGTTGAGCCCACATGTCTAATTCAGTCAATATCATCTGCCATCAGCCATCTGCCATCAGCAGAAGCTGATTTGAATCTGGACAGCTTTTAGTAGTAGTGTCTGAACACGAAAAGCATTTGAAAATAATTTTGTGCATAAAGACAAGTTTAAAGTTTTCATTTCAGTTCCAAAAAATACTTTNTGAAAATAATTTTGTGCATAAAGACAAGTTTAAAGTTTTCATTTCAGTTCCAAAAAATACTTTTTAGGATGTGAAAATGGCTGAAACAAGTTTTTTAAGAATCAGTTATAGCTGCTAAATTTTCCATTCAGAAACTTTGAAGTTGTCTTCAGACATGCATCATACTTTCATAGCCTGCCATAAAAATATAGGGTCACAGCTTAAAGTCACGTTCAGGCAAGTCACGTACGGAAAGTCTACATATCAGGTAAATTCCTTGCGCATAGAGGCGATGAAGCAAGTGGTGAGTGAGCAAGGATCAGCCATAGAGCTAATGCATTTTGAGGCCTCAAACATACAAAACAGTTGCAGGTAGACAGTACCCGAAGATTTATGTTNCAACTGTGCGGCTGCATTATTATAAATACGGTAGTAAATAAGACGGAACATTACAATATAGCGGCACAACTAAGGGACTCGATATTAGAAATACGGAGGTAACGAGTGCGCGGCCCGGAACATTACAACATGGCGCCAAATGGTGAGGCGGTAATATAATAAACATCGGCCAGGTAACGAGCGGAACATTACAGAGTCTTCACTTGAGAAGAGACCAGCCGCCTTCTAGTGACCAGCAACCAGCAGTGGTACCCAAGCCGTACGGCCGACCAACGCCAGCTCCAAAGAGTCTTCAAGGACCTCGACCTTCGATGATAGCTGACTACACTAACCTCAACACAGCTAAGTGGTACCTCGAGTTCCCCCAGGACATGCAACGTACCTCAAGCAAAGTCTCAGTGTGTCTTCAACCTTCTAGACATTTGCTCTTGCATCNTTCCCCCAGGACATGCAACGTACCTCAAGCAAAGTCTCAGTGTGTCTTCAACCTTCTAGACATTTGCTCTTGCATCGAGACAGGTACCTTCACCTGTATTTTAACTTCCATAGGGTCAGTCGATTGCTGAACGACTGCCAGACTTAGGAGATAGTGTGGGCCACCATGCTTATTTACTCTAGACTAAATACGTCATGCTTTAACTACTGAGTGTAATTTCTTAGGGTGAACTCTGTATCTCTCTCCAACGACCCTAGTAAGCATCACCCCTCAAGGGAGCAGCAGGAGGCCACTTTATTGATAATATTTCTCGATCGTAGAGTAGGACCACAGACCATCCCATAACTGAGGACAGCCCACACATCAATAAAACATTAAAAAATGACATAAAGAATTTACAAGTGATACTCTGTAAGGCAAGACGTAATGCACTATATAAACACCATTGTAGAGTACGCCAAAATGGCAAAAATTGCTTTCCCAAAGTTCTGTATCTCGAAAAAATATACGTGTCAGGTCAATTCAAAACCACTCGAGAGCCCTGCATTGAACCTTCCTACAGACTTTCCATCAATAAAATAATATGGTCACCGCTTAAAGTCCTATAGGTAGGTGCAGTGCGACGAGAACACTGCACGCCAGTTCATAGCCTTGCGCTTAGCGGCGATGGGGCACTTGATGCATGTGGCATTGTCGTCCTTATCGCTCCTGCACTTCTCTGTCTCAAAAGCAGAAAAAAGCTCTAGGTAGGCAGGAGCCTTAACCCTTATCGAAGTGATAGTGTTTTCTAAGGGAGAGTACTACAGTACATTCCAAACATACTGTACATTGTGGCAATAGAAATTACAAGCCTTAAAATGTCTTTATTACTTGACAAAACAAAGAAGAAAGAAAGGAATGACACAATGAAAACCTGTCATTGAGTACCTGAATAGGTTGCTAATCGGTCCCACAGCTGCTTTTGAAAGTCCTGGTGGGACTTGTGCAGGTCATGGAACTGCTGGAAGGCATCCAAAGCCTCCTCCAGCTGAGTGATGAGCACCAGCAGGTTGTTCACCAGCAGCTCATACCGCTTGTTGATGGAAGCAGCTGTTTCCTGCACCTCCTTGCCAGCTGCCTTGTTGCCTGTCGACTGCACCAATGCCTGGGCCTTCTCCGTCACTGCCTCCATTATGCGCTTGTGAGATATCACTTCTTGGAGAATGGTCTGCATTTACATACACAGGTTGCTTGTAAAAGTCACTACACACAATTTACTGTATTTACACCAAGAGCATCAGTTATTACTAAAATGAAAGCTGCTAATGATACAGCAGAGCATAAAGTTTGTGACAGTATAATTCCAAACAACTGTTTAATAACTCATTAGGTAATATTTATATCAGTATTAACAGAAAACAAGCCATAATGTATTATACATTTTGCATAATGGTGGATAATTATCTATTGTCTGTAAGTAAAATATATTTGCTTCAAATTTCATAATTATTCATTTTTGTGGCACACCAAATTATAGAAAAAAAGGGAATGTAAACCAAAGAGGCTTTTTTAGTATTTGCATTACAACATGGGCATACGTAAAGAAAAATTGGTAACATATTTTCTCTTGCTGATCAATTCATGGATGCTATTATTAACTATTAAATACCTATGTATTTATTAATTCTGCTATTCAAGATGGACAAAATGCTTTCCACACAATTCAAAAATATTGACTAGAAAAGAAACTACATCAACTTAAAAATAAAGTGGTCAGACAGCTGAGCCGCCATCTTTGAATGCCATTTTAAGGTATAAAGCTACAGATTTCGATATCCATATCATGATATTCATGTTCAGCTGTACCGAATTGACAAAACATGAAAGACTCAGCTTTAGGTTAGAGTTGAGCCCACATGTCTAATTCAGTCAATATCATCTACCATCAGCCATCTGCCATCAGCAGAAGCTGATTTGAATCTGGACAGCTTTTAGTAGTAGTGTCTGAACACGAAAAGCATTTAAAAATAATTTTGTGCATAAAAACAAGTTTAAAGTTTTCATTTCAGTTCCAAAAAACACTTTTTAGGATGTGAAAATGGCTGAAACAAGTGTTTTAAGAATCAGTTATAGCTGCTAAATTTTCCATTCAGAAACTTTGAAGTTGTCTTCAGACACGCATCATACTTTCATAGCATGCCATAAAAATATAGGGTCACAGCTTAAAGTCACGTTCAGGCAAGTCGCGTACGGAAAGCCTACATATCAGGTAAATTCCTTGCGCATAGAGGCGATGAAGCAAGTGGTGAGTGAGCAAGGATCGACCATAGAGCTAATGCATTTTGAGGCCTCAAACATACAAAACAGTTGCAGGTAGACAGTACCCGAAGATTTATGTTTTTACTGCCAAGCATGCCTGTGCAAATGAAGAGAGGGAGCAGGAGGTGAGTACCCACCTTGTGCCTCAATAGTTTGGAGCGAATCTCCTGAGGTGAGGTCCAGGCAGTATCATGCTGCAGGGTCTTCTCCATAGTGTCGAGCCAGGCGAGCGTCTGCTGCAGCATCTCCTGGTAGCTGCTCCACTGCAGAGACTGCGCGTCCTGCCTCTTCTGCTGCTCCTTGATGCCTTCCTCCAGCTGGTCCCACCTGCAACACACACGCACACTCATATACTCTCCTTTTTCTGCTCACTTATCTAGTGACGCGCCACGAGCAACGTCATTCTCTCATTTAACCTTGCCACAGCCGCGGCCCTCTCCTACGAAGAGCCATTACGCCGTACACGCCACAGGGCGCCTACCAAGCCACATTCGTTTCCCCGGCCGTTGCTGCCTGCTGCGCTGCAACCCGTTTCACATCACGTCGCCACTTACCCCTCAAGTGCCTGGTGCATGAGGAGAAGTCTTTGTCGTTCTCAGTTACTCCCTTATCTCCTTTGCCCCTCTCTCTCTCTCCACACCCTGCAACCTCCGCTCTGGCCCTGTGAGCCGAGTATAAATAGGATCCGCAGTCCTTAGTTCGAGGTTGTCTCGCGCCAGTACACTTGCCTGGTGTTACTCTGTCCGAGAGCACATTGACAGCTGTCTCGCGCCAGTCCACTTGCCCAGAGTCACGCTGCCAGAAGAACTACCGACTTTTTCAAGTTGCATCAGTCTTACGCTGTTCAGTTAAGAACTCTGCTCTGCATGACACTACCGCGCTGCCCATCAGCATACCAAAGCTCCCGTGCTGCCAGCTACCTTGTAGCTTACTCTTACTCTCAGCTATCACAAGTGTGTGAGTACCGCAGTCTTGGGGTTACCCNCTTCCAAGACATAGGTAACTATACCACTGGCAACTTAGGACCGGCCTTTCAGGCCTCAGTCAGGGTACAGGTTGGTTTATGTGTGTTTTAATTGAGCAATCAATAAAACAGGCATAAATCTGACTTGGTCGAGTTGTCTCTCCAGCACTCTGTATTCCTACACCTTGTCCTTTCTCTTTCTGGTTCGTCACATGTCCTAGTAAGACACTTCTAGGGTTAACCATGAGCCAACACCTTGCTCCTTTTCTCTCCTATTGATAGCTGTCTCGAAGTGCAGCTTAGGAAGCTTGCCTTCCTGGGCATCATTAGAGCAGTTGTCTGTTGGACTACCGACCTTCCAGTAAGTGCCTGGGTCAGACCCCGATATTCAGCTCGCCAGGTTTTTTGCTATGAAATGATAGCCTAACTCCCAACAGGAGTCCTGCTCTTCGTGACACATGGGCCAAATCACAACGTTCCATGCACCAGGGAGCCAAAGGAGTGGACGCCCTTTCCCGTCTACTGTAACCTCCAGCTTGGAACTTGGGTCAGATCACGACGTTTCGTGCGCCAAGTGTCTGGGTTGAAGACAAGTAGTAAATGCCTCCCACCTCACCGGATCCCTACATCCCTCATTCCATCAGACAGTGTCTACCCCTTACTGGCTACCCATTATCAACCTAATCGGTTACCACCACCACCTTATGCCTCATTATAGGGCTGGGTGGAGCAAAAATGCCAAGCTAGGGTTAGTTCAGGCTGGGGTATGAAGGGAAAACGGCCCAGTTGACAACCAGGTATACTCCTGGAACAAAGAGGAGGCTGCACATCGAAGAGGGTCAACCACCTGCTCAGCAAGCTCCACTTCTAACCTCCTCTGGCACGTACCATGCGCAGTATCACCGCTGTCACCTATGCCACCGAAGAAGACACATACCTTTGTCTGGCCAGCTAATGTTACCAGGGTATTCAGGGCCCTTCACGTCACACCAGCTTACATTCCAACCAGGTCACCAACTCGCCCATTGCTCGCCTGCGTGCCACCCAAAACTCAACGCACAATTATTGACATGGCCAAAGCCAACAACTCAGGCATCAGGAAAAAACACGGCTTCACCATCGTCCAGGGAGGGAAGTACCTCAGCACCAAATTTCACTAAGGGTAAAAGATGAGACGGCAACAGTACCTAGAGTTATCCTCCAGAGTTATACACCTAAAGAGATATTCATATACGAAAATCTGTTTATGAATTTTCCCTTATCCAAAATATTGTACTGGACAAAACATTTGTAATGCCATCCCCAAAATAACTTTAAAAATTTCATAGCTAGCAAGCTATACACATTAGACAAAATAATAATGAACACCCACCTAATTTGATGTAGGTCCACCTTTAGCATCCAAAACAGCCTCAATCCTCCTTGGGATTGATGCGTATACATCCTGAATGGTGGTCAATGGCGATTTTATACCATTTTTCAAAAAGAAACTGCTCCAGTTTCGTGAGAGATGCTGGAGGTGGGTAAAGGCCACTTAACTGGTTTTCCAATACAAACCACAGTGGCTCGACAATATTCAAATCAAGCAATTGTGCAGACCAGGGAAAACGTGTTATTGCAACCTCATGCTCATCAAACTAGACGTTTCCAGACATTTGAGTTGGGGCATTATCGTCTTGGCAGATGCCAACCTCTGCTGGGAGCAATGCCTGCACCATTGAATTTACATGGTCACCTAAAATGGTTTCATAGACCTTACCAGTTACCTTTCCTTTCACTGTGACAATAGCACCCACTAAAAAACACAATATGACTGCCCAAACCATGAGATAACCTCCCCCATGCTTCACGGATGGAAGAAGACAGTCTGGATTATAAGTTTCCCCTGGTGTTCTCCATAGCGTAAACATAGACACATCAGACCACATGACATGTTTCCATTGGTCGGTAGTCCAGGTTTTGTGCTCCTTGCACCACTCAAGTCTTTTTTGCGTCACCTGGTTTACAAGAGGTTTGGCAATAGCAGCTCTGCCATGAATGTTTTGTTTAAGCAGTTTCAGTCCCAATGTTTTCGTTGAAACTGTGTTCTCTAGATACATATTAATCTCAGCAGTCACTTTTGTGGTGGTGTTATTAGAGGTAACAATACTCTTTAATGCCCTTCTGTCTCTATCTTTAAGTTTCTGTTTTATTCCACTAGTGTGTTTAGCAGACAATTTCCCCCTTTGAACTCTGTATGCTGTCATGACACAAGATACAGTAGCTCTCAATACCCCTAGTAGATTTGCGACAGTTGTCACAGATACACCAACTAATTGGGCACCAACAATTTGCTCTCGTTGGAAGTCTGTAAGGTCAGACATGACGGTAGATCAACACACCACCACTTCCAGAGAGGTTAAAGTACAAGGGGAAAACAAAAGGCAACGTCCATGCACCACAAATAAGTCAGAAAACAAACACAGAAATGAGGTGTTTAGACCAGGGTGTTCATTATTTTGTAGTACAACCCCTGAACATACAAATACTAATAAAAAACTAGCCAAAAAGTAATGGAAAATTTATACAATGAATAATAGCTTCCTTTATACTAAAGATAACACTTTAGTAGCTTGATGATTAAAAATGCTTAAGTACTACCATAATATAAAAATACTCTTATCAAAACATTGCCCATGGTGATACTGATGAATGTGTATTAGCTCTGTTCACAGGTGGTGACACGAGTCCACATTCAATAAAACCGATTAAGGTTATGTCAATTGTGCTAAACTAAATTTAAAAAAAGTGTATATTTTACATTTGATGTGTCATCAACTATTGCTCCCATCCAAAAAATTATAATTAATATGCCTTAATTTTGAATGGTTTGGTTTACTGTACGGAGTTTGAGGTTGCTGACATGGAAAGCACTATTTTGTACTTAAAAGAAAGGCAAGCAAGCACATATCATGCCATTTAAGAAAAATTATGTGAATTCTTTCAAGACATAAAACTCTTCTTTGCAAATGTTATAGCAGTTGTACCAGTGCCTCTTTGTATTTTGTACACCTATTTTTAGCACAAAAGAAAGAGTTACTCTACTTAGATGAGCTGTGCTGAAATTATGTGGTACAGCACAGATATGTTGTATCTCTTTGTCTGTGAATATTGTATACCCTAACTATTCTTTGTAAATCATATAATTGTGGACATTATTTGTTCACAATTTTAAAAAGTTGTTAAATCTATGAGTTTTGGTCTCGTAAATTTAACTCAGATATTTGCTACTTTCCAGACTGAAATAAAAGAAAAATAAGAGCCAAGATAATAACACTAATAGTAAATACAGAGACTGTAGGAGATAAAGATTTGCAGGTTTCTGTAGCCACTCTTCTTGCTATAAATGTGACACATTATTGTGTAAAAAAGTTTGATGTTACATTTTTACTGAAAATCACGTAGATTTATAGAAATAGCTAAATTCAGAGCCTAACAACAGTATGAATCATAGGCAAAGTAGGTAGTGCATCGGGTCCCTTATATTTACAACCATACACAATATTTATTTATCTATTAATTCTTAATCCAAACACTATTTAGAAATCCTAAAGTGTATTACCTTTAGTAAACACATGATAAATATGAATCTTTATATACAAAGTACACATACATAGTTTATCATATTATTCATTTACTGGCAGCATGTTACAATATAAAAGATTAGCATAAGCCCATTTGCTTGTGGGACCCTGAAAAATAATGAGGAACACCATAAGATATGTTTGTAATGTGAGTAGGCATATATACAGAGCGGTCTTAATTGCTCAGGAATGAGTACACTAAAACTTCATTGATGCTAGCAAATTATGTTTGATTATTTTGCAAAACCTGGTATATTTAGAAGGCATGGGAGCTTTCATATTAAGTTCAAGAAGTTGATTTAGAAGTGTCACATGTTTGCATTGCCTCAATGTAAACATTTCAGCACTTTATTGAAGTGTGATAAATAGATAGATGACAACACCTGCAAATTTGGATACTAGCTCATCATTACGCCAAATTTTCAATTTTCCTACCTGAAATTTAGGTATTGTAACATCACATCAATATAAATATTGTATGAGTATCACCAGTGGAAGTCGTGCGAGCAGGCAGAAGTTACCTGTCCCTGACTTCGCGTAGCTGCTGACGGATGTGCTCCCTGCCTTGGGCAGACGTGTCAGGAAAGAGGCGCTCCCCAGCAGAGGTGAGGGAGCCCAACTTGTGGGCAGCCTGCTCTCGCTCCAGCAAGAGTACTTGCAGCTTGCCAGGTGAGCCCTCTGCCTGTAGAGTGACCAGGTGTTCCTCCAAGGGCTCCAGCCAGCCCAGCATGTCAGCCAACTTGTCCTGATATGCCTTGTGGTTCTCCACCAGCCCCTGCCACCTGTTGATCACCTCCTTGCTCAGCACGTGCAGCAGCTGGTACCTGAACACACAAACATCAACCACTCTCACACTATGCCTTGTCCTGTTGCTTTGTTCCTTCTTTCTGCCCACATGAACCCTACCAAGCAATAAATACTCAGAATATCGATTTCATGTTGATAACTATTTTTATAGGTTGTGAGGCTATGTTGCTGATTAACAGTGAAACTTAGAATCAGCACCCATATAAGCATGTGTGAACTTTAGAATTTTTATACGTAGACTTGCAACCCATTGTTGCATGCATTTCGTCCACAAAACCTGCATGATGTGCCATGGCGTACTTACTGGAACGGCGGCTTTGCATGCACCGTGCACCTTCTAAATCCAACTGGCACCACCACCACTGCCGAAGGCCATCAACTACCACTCTAAGTCAACTTCAAAATTATTTTGCAGACAAAGACAAAGTGTAAAGTGCATCAAAATCACACTTAAATTGTGCATAAATTAAGACAATATTCCATTAGTGTTAAGTGGTAGTGAATAAAAAATGCTTCTTAGTGATAATTATTTTGTTAAAATTCCATATCAGGGAATAAATCATGCCTCAGGACTTGGTGCGACTCTAGAAGTGTCAGTCCGGGAGTGAGAAAGTCTAAATACCAATGACCAAATTTCATATTAGTATTCAAATGGTTTGCCAAAATGCAATACAGTCCGCAAATGTTTAAAATAATTGAGAGAAAATTAGCGCATGTGTGTTATGTTTTGAACATTGTTATTATGTGAGATTTCATGAAAGTAGGTCAAGGCAATTCAGTAACAACTAGCAATGTTAATTAAGTATTCATTATTATCATAATTTTGTGTAACCTAATTATATTGTCATCACTCCCATTTCCATCTTGCACTCTTCCACAACATTTCCATAGGAGCCATGGTCCCCTCGCACCAGGACTGAATAAGTAGAGCATGTGTGGGCATAGGGTTAGATGTACATACAAGCCCAAGGAACTTAAATGATTCTTTATTCATACCAGATGTTAAGAGTTAATGTCTTTGTAAGTTCCGGAACCTTTCTCAATTTGTTTCTTATATCTCCAGCCCCATGTCCATTGATTCACCAGATATGTTTAACGCTTAAATGTATTTGGTGCCTTGTGGCAATTTGGCAGTGAAGGCCTGTGGCAGGTAATGTGTGTCAGGTTGCACATCACCCTTTATTTGTACATAAGTATGTCAGTACATTTTTTTCTCAAACAGCTTTCCTTTTATTTTGCCAGGTGTTGGCACTTAGTTCCAGAGGGTAAAAGTGAGAGTGTACCTGTTGCTGATCTGGGAGATGAGAGGTTTGATGCGGTCGGCTCCACTGCTCTGCAGGAGAGCGTGGGAGCGGTCCACAAATTCGTCAATCTCTGGTTCCTTGCTGGTTATGAGTGCTCGCTGGGTATGGTAGCCCTCCAGCTGGGCGGCCTTCTCCTCCAGGGTTGCCTGCAAGGGCTGCTCCCTGAACACACCCTCCATGGTACGAAACCACGCCGTGTGGCCGTCCAGCTGCTCCTCAAACTCCACCCATTGCTGCAGGGCACTCCCCAGCTTGCTCTCCACCATGTCTGCCAACACAGCAACACAAATAATACAGCTTCACTCTAAACCACTACCATTTGCAGGCNCAACCGTGTCTGCCAACACAGCAACACAAATAATACAGCTTCGCTCTAAACCACTACCATTTGCAGGCTTCAACTGCAATTAAATGCTGTGTTAACGCTCAGCCTCTCAAACCATGTTAAAATACTGATTTCTGGCTTATTTTCATACTTGGGAAAATTAACAAAATAATCTACCTGATTAAAGTTAAAGTAAGAATAAGTTAACTGGTTTAAGTTAGAAGTTAAAATCCAAGCAAATTAACTGATTATAGTTTTGGTTAAAACAAAATTAACTGATTAAAGTTAAAGGTTAGAGAACTTAAAAAATTTTACAGTTAAAATAAAGTCTCAAAAAAGTTTTAGTCTAAAATAACAATTTACAGTTACAGAAAAAAATTACCACAACTTTGTTGCTGGATGCCAAATCAGATAGGCTTACTTATCAAAATGATGAATTAACAATCTTCTACAAAACCATTTTAAATAAAATTTCGAAAATAAACTCTTATAGGACAACTTAGCATGAAACTAGACCTGTGCAGTGACTAAGACTACAAAAAATATTGAAATGTGCGTAGTGAAAAATTGTATCGACAGATTGCGACGGTAGCACCTCGCCTACCTCACAATCGCATTGTGTGTGATTAACAATGATCTTCGATTCAGTACATAATGTCAGTGTATATAGTGGTGTACAATTCATCGGCCGACAAACATGTTGCGTATTTTTAAGAAGTTTGTCAAGATATTAATAGCATTTGCATATACTTCACTGTCATCTTCGGCCTCCAGGCAATTGCAAAGTTAACTAATGTTAGTTTTAACAGTTAACTAGATATTTTAGTGATTAAAAATTAAAAGTTAATTAAATTGTACAATTTTTTTTAACAATTTTTTTTAACAATTTCAGTAGTTTAGGGGCATTATTTTGAAACTACAACTGTACCTCTCTGACAATATAGGTACATTACACTGTTGTCAAGTAATTATAATGCAATTAGTAAAGCATAATTTTTAAATTATTAATGGTTTCTTGCCATTTCACAATTAATTGATAATGCGTGGATAAAATTTGCTAATTACTGTGGAAGGCATTTGAAAATTAAAATAGGTTACAACAATAAATATTTAGTTATTTCAATGAAAACAAAGTTACGGCATAAAACAGAAAATTCAACATGGTGAATGAGACCAAGCCTTAAATGTAAAATGGGAACTAGAGGAATTGTCACTAACACACAAAAGGGCAGACTCACATAGGTTTCTCGTTCTTTACCCTGTTTGTTATACAGTAAACTCTGGATTCTAAAACCTTTTATGGCTCCCAGAAAAAGGGTTGTTATATTTTGAGGGAATCGTTATTGGAAAAATCTTTTTAATTAATTTTTTTTGCATGATTCCTTAAAAAAGGTTGTTCTTTTGAGAGGGTTGCTATTCTCGGGGTATTAGAAATGAGAGTTAACTGTATTACTGATACAACAGAATCTCAATGCATAACACATTAGTGGAATTGGAGTTTTATATTTAATATTGAAAGTATTTTATTAAGGATAAAAATAATGAAATGGAAAATTTCTGGAACAAATTTATAAGCCTTGCTTTACAAATAAAAGTGCATTAAATTAATATATTTTGAAATAAAATTTTACTGGGATTTGCTTGCTACAGAATTTTTTAACAAGTAAATTAATTTATCACCTAGCTCACCAAATATGGAAAAAAAAGATACTTGGTCTACAATCAACTACACTATTCCCCTGAGTTTAAGTTTGTGTTTCATTCCAATTTTGCAGTGAAATATAATTTATTACTTTAAAAGATAGACATTTGCCACGCGCGCAAAGTGTCGTCAACATGTAGCGGCATGGAGGGGTAAATGGTCACGCCGCTTCCCCTTCCGTCTGCCCACCGTGAACACATTGCCCAATCAATAATCTCTCCGCACGCTCTCAGCTGATTGAGTGCATACGGGACATTCAAAATTTGTATTGCATTTGGTGTCATTATTATTTTCATTTTCAGAGGATTTCAAAGTTTTAAGTTGGTTTGCATTTGGTGTTGGATTACAATAAATTATGTACAGTATTTTTAGATGTTACATTCTTTATTTAGATGAGTTGAGGTGCAACATTTTTTAATGTATTATTTTTACAGTAATACCTTTTTTTTATTCCCATTTTATTGTGTTTATTAGCTAAACTTTATTCACAGATAATGTACAGCTTTAATTATACTCAAAATCAAGTATAATAAGTTTAAAAGTTGTATTTTCTTGATGTACATGTCAGGAACCTCATCTACTGAAATCCCTCATGTATGGAAATTTTTTGAGTCACCTGAAAAATGGTAGATAAGGAGTCCACTGTATTTATAAATGACATGCATACTGAGGATGCTTTACACATACCTATCCTGGACAGATATTCCTGGCGAGCTGCCTGCAGGCCATCAACTTCTTTTTGAAGATCTTCAATGCCTTTTGGAAGAGTGCTCTGGCCAACGATTTTGCACAGTTCTTTTAGCTCAGATAACTGTTTTTCTCCTTGACCCTGGCTGTCACGCAGGATCTGGAAAATATATAAATTCATAAACAGTATCCTGCAACACTGTAATCATAAAATTGACTTCTGCATTACCTGTACATTAAATTTTTAAACGTGTAAGAAACATTACCAAACAATTATATTTTAAATGATTGTAAGTAGGTACCATATTTCTATAGCTGAAATTGTTCACAATTTAAAATAAACATTTTTGATAAAATAAAAAACCATACTCTAAAAACCAATTCACATTAAATACTTCCAATTAAGAAATTAATCTTGTCTAAACATTTAATGAAGTCCCTCCTTGTCTCTTAAGACACATTGGCACATTGCAAGATTCTAAAATGGAAATCCTTGATGGCTCTGGTTTTTGTGTAAATTAGTAAAGAGTTTTCCTCATGAAAATTTAAAGTTAAATGTTAGATGTTTAAATATTTTTCATATTTGTGTTCGCAACTATAACAGGGCAGTTGTTTACACGCTACTTTTGCAAAGCCTTATTCTAAAATAACAATATCAGGAAACATGTACGCACATCACAAACAAGAACAAGACAGCCACAAAGATGCTGCCTCATGTTTGTCTGGCATTGAGAGGTTAATGTTACATTCGGGAAGTCTTGCGGTGTAAAAAAAGAGAGAGAGAGAACTCTTGTCATGGAAGGAAGGAGAGGTCATAGCTATCTTCCTGTAAACTGGCATCTTACTCATGTCACAGATTCAAAAATGGGACTGGTCTATGCAGATGGCCTTCTACCCAACTTCCTGCAGCACAAACATAAGTTACTAAGACCAAACGCGAGACATATGGGTCGTAGAAGTATTGGATTTTGATAAATATTTATTTCCAAATACACTGGAAATATTTTCCACAGTCTAATAAAAGCAGTTACATGGTTTATTTTTAGATTTTTACCCTTCTGGCTGAATGCCCAGGCTGCAGGCAGCAGTTCCAGAGATCATTGCAGTTGCCATCTGGCATGACGCTCATTGTTCACATTACTTGCGTGAGATATTTTATGTAATGCAGATAACTACTGAAAATGTTTTCTTTATCATAAACCAACACTTGGTAAATATTTACATTCATACTGAACCACACAACAAAATATAAAAAATTTAATTTCAACTTTAATAAGAGTCACATCTTGCATAAGAGTCGCACACCATTTTTTTTGACACTTAGAGTTGGCATAAAATGTGTGATTCGTACATGAGCAAATACAGTAAATATAGCTGAACCAATTTTTTTAATTTTTCTCCTCGGGAATGCCAAGTGTCTTGCATCTTATGATGTTATGCCACTTATATTGATTATCACTTCATTGATATCACTGCCTGTGTGCCCAAAATTAAAGTAGAGTCCCATTAATCCAAATTAATTGGGACCGAGGCCAGTTCGAATTACCAGATTTTCGAACTAACCGAAATACCTTCTTTAATGGAGTACCAAGAAGTTAATTTAATAATACATATGTATTGAGTAGAGACGCACGGGGCCGGAAGTATTAGTATGGTGGAGTGTGCGAAAGTGGTTCCGGTGTTTGGGATGGGGAGGGTGAGTGACCTTGAGGCATATGTCACTGCACCTGCGCAACGCACTCTCTGTCTTGCTTTTGTTAGTTATTTACACACTTTTGTTGGGTTCACATTGCGTGTCGTGTTTGTTTCGTGTAAACATCTTCCTTGTTTGTGCCTGGCAGTAAATTGCTATGTTAAAAATGGCTACTGAAAGAAAGCATACTACGTGTACGCTTAAAGATAAATTAGAAGTTTTATGATGTTTAGATGAAGGGGAGAGTACAACAAAATTATCAGTGGCATTTGGTGTAGGAAAAGCCACTATTACAGACTGGAAAAAGAACCGAGCCAAACTTGAACAGTTTTGTGCGTCGACTTCCGAAAAAACCCTTGAATCTCGACAAACATCAAAATCGTCACAGTTTGAAAAAGTTGACGAATCACTTTGTCTGTGGTTTACGCAAGAGAGACAATGAGTGGACCTCTAATTCAACAGAAGGCTGTCCACCTTAATAAATTAATAAATGGCAATAAAATTCCATTCACGGCAAGCATTGGCTGGCTTGACAGGTGAAAAAAACGTCACGGGATTCGTGAACTAACAATAACGGGAGAGATGTTATCAGCTGATTACGCTGCGGCCGAAGAATACATTACTGAGTTTTCCAATTTGATATCGGCAGGTAATTATTCTCCTCAGGAAATTTATAATGCTGACGAAACAGGTCTAATATTTAAGGCACTTCCAAATAAAATTCTTGCATCAAGAGATGAGTCCCGAGCCCCAGGCTTTAAAATGAGTAAGGAACGTGTCACATTAATGGCGTGTTGCAATGCAACAGGTAACCACAAGCTGCCATTAATGGTTATCGGAAAGTCAGCAAAACCTCGAGCATTCAAAAACATTAATATGAATTCTCTTCCTGTTTACTACAGGAACCAAAAAAAGGCTTGGATGAATGGGAGTCTTTTTAAAGAAAGGTTCGAAAAAAAAGTTTGTGCCAGCTGTGACACGGTTTAATAAAGAAAATTATTTGCCAGTCCAAGCTCTGCTCCTGATAGAACAACACCCTGTCTCATCCAGAAGTGAATGAACTGACTTGTGGTGAAATAATGGCAGTGTTCCTCCCACCCAACGTTACTCCTCTGCTGCAGCCAATGGACCAGGGAGTTTTACAAACAATGAAACTCTGCTACAAGAAGATATTTTTATCCACTTTAATAGAGGATCAGGATGACTCCCTGTCCCTACTACAAAAGATTAAAAAAGTGAACATCAAGGATGTGGTTTACTGGTCTGCTGAGTCCTGGGACAGTGTGACTGAACAATCTTTGAAAAAATCCTGGAAGAAAATATGGCCTACATTGACCTTCATTGAAAATCCCAATGAAAACAGTGGGACAGAAAATATTCTTCAGCTCATCCAGCAAATTCCTGGGTGTGAAGAAGCAACCAAAATTGACGTCGATGAGTGGATGGCTGCAGATGTTGCAGACGATGAAAACCTAACAGACGAGGACATTGTGGCAGCAGTCACACGACAAGACCNGAGGACATTGTGGTAGCAGTCACACGACAAGACCCCGACCACGACGAAGATCAGAGTGAAGTTGAGGCCGACGGTGATACAGAGCAGCTTGTGTCACACACTGACGCGGCAGCGGCTCTTGACCTTGCCCTACGCTACGTCGAGCAACAGTTGATCGCCACACCAGCTGACGTGATGTATATGAGGCGATGGTGCAATATTGCTTCGTCCAGCAGATTTTCTTCATTACGCCAGAAAAGACTAACTGATTATGTGAACATGAACAAATAATATTTGTAAGTACTATAATTACCGTTTACATGCAATGTATAAAGATACAGACGACAAATAAACTGAATATGGATGGGGTTGTATTTTTGTTTTGATTTTTTCCAACCTACTGTACTTTCGTTTGTTCAGATTAACCGGAATTTCGGTTTAGCGTGGTTCGGATTGGCAGGACTCTACTGTACACACAAATACAAGAGGATGAAGAATGGCACCTGTTTTACATGTTGCATACTACTCCACCTCCACTGCAGTCACACTGGCTGTATGTTCAGAGCAGTTAGTGGAACAACTACCTGCATAAACTGAGCATTTCATTCCTGTCATAAGTGTGTGTAACAAAAGGAAACTTTTTTCATGAGTTCAATCAAGAGATTGATAAGTGAATTAAATACCACATAATCTAAATGACACCAGTATATGGTCATTTCACAATCCATCCATCATTATAAAGTACAAGTGAAATAAAGAGTACATCAAGTTAACCCTGCAGTTCCAAAACTTCATACCAACACATGCTTTAAACCAGAGCTGTGCTGATTCACAAAATTATGCAAATGTGCCAAATCACCGATGTACCAATTCTGTAATGCAGATTCATGTGTGTGTTGCCGATAAATGAAAAAGCATTTTTGCTTGTATTAAAGTTGAATTTAGATTACTATTATATTTGAGCAAGGTGCAGCACAATTAAAGACAATTTTTAACTTATTTCAGTTTACAGTGTCCAAAAAGTAAATACAGTAATGCAACAAACCATGTAAATTTAAGTAAAGACAAAAATTTAAAAAAATGTTTGTCTACAATTATAAAATACATATTTAGAAACACAGAAAACAGTAAGCATGTAAAGCTTTGACACCAATACCCTCAACGTGGAAAAATGAAGGTATACTGGCCCAGTATCCCTCTAGAGACTAGGAAAACGGAGTCTCCTTAATGAGGATTTTAAGGGGCCATATGAGCCAACGTGGTTGCACCCTGGGGGCGTCTGGTCTTGGCTCACCAGAGCGCATAGCTGGGCACTGAGGGTTATGCTATCCTTTTTATGGCCCACCTGGTGATTGAGCATTTAGGAATACCTGCGAGTACACAAATATGCACTGACATTGATGTTATGTTAAACTCAGAGAATAAAAATAAAAGAATAGCGAAATATGATTTAGAGGATATAGTGGATGTCCTGGAGGCGCAGACATGATCGTAAAGGTAGTTTAAAATTATGTAACAGCGCGGGGGAGGACAGGTTCTGGCGTGATCCGCCCAGGAAGAAATCTACTCTTCCTGGGACCAGTGCATTGNCAACAGCGCGGGGGAGGACAGGTTCTGGCGTGATCCGCCCAGGAAGAAATCTACTCTTCCTGGGACCAGTGCATTGGGGTAAACCCCTGCCGGAGTCCTATCGCTCGATCAATGCAGGAGCGTGCGCTTCACGAGGTAAGGTGCTCAGACCTATGGCGACTTGGGGAGAAAGCCCCCTGATTCCCCTCGGTGAGAAGTTGAGTGAGCTGTGTCACCAGCTACAAACCTCAACTGCCCCTCTGGGTTCACAGCGTTCCCCACATACGGACCCTACGGCTCTCAGTAAGCAACATGACCAGCTTGTAGTCTGAGAGTCATAATGTCTTTATGTGTTTGTTCTCCTCAAGCCTCAGGAGCCTCAGAGAAAGGTTCTATCTCCCTAACCACAGTGGCGCTAGAAAAGCGACATTACTAGCTGGCAACTAGACACCAAACATTGACAAGAGGTGAGAGCACCCTTCAGTGGGGTCTTTGGTTCAAAACTTTATCGTGGCAATTGTGCATGCACCAAGAAGTAGATAAGTGGATACGCACACAGAAGGCTAAGTGGGTAAGGGAAGTGAAAGCGAAAGAAAATG
Organism: Clitarchus hookeri; assembly: GCA_002778355.1. NCBI lineage: Eukaryota > Metazoa > Arthropoda > Insecta > Phasmatodea > Phasmatidae > Clitarchus > Clitarchus hookeri. The sequence continues at coordinate 204,107 of NQII01000296.1, read as the reverse complement.
ATCAGACTAAAGGTTAACTGATAGATATACGTTTTATTCCATCAGCAGGAATTTAAAAGACATATATCTCCAACCTGTGCCTGCTAACGTCTGATGGACGAGGGACCAAGTTTGCCAAACTGTTTGCCGCAGGGCGGCAGTGAGATACTGATCAAAGTTGAGGTGAGAGAGACCCTGGTACAGCTACGCTAGACGCAAACGAGGCACGTGGCCAACACTTGAAGCAAGGAGAAGGCTCCACGGCAAGAGCTTCTGCCAAGTGTGTTGAGAAACACAAGTTCTGATAATAGTAAAGTTGTATGCTAGGTCTAACTGCAACTGCTGAAGGTAAGTGGTACGGCAAGCGTGGTGAGATAGCGAGCGTTGCAGAAAGATGCTCTGGTCAGAACTGCTCTCGAATTCCCCCGTCTGGAGGGCGTGCATAAGAATCAATACCCTCGAGACACATGGTGAATGAGGGGTGGCTGGCACAGGCTACTTGGAGGGGGAAGCCTCCCCTGATGCACTGTGAGCATGCGCATTCGGTGCCTGCCAGCCAGGGCAAGGATAGTAAGGGGGTGGGTCCACCCACTCAGACTGGAGCGTGACATCATGCGGATTGCCGGCCTCTCAGGTGGCAAGGGGTTGACTTGCTTGTGAATGGGAACAGTACAGAAGCGAAATGAGCAGTGGCGTTTGGTGCTACGGTAAACCAGGGAAGCACCAGACGCTGAGTTTTGGATAAGTATCCGACAGTGCTCGTGGCACATCAGAATGTTCACATGTTTTGTTGTTATTGGCAGTCAAGTGATAGGCTTGAAATTAAAATGGCGGATTGTTTTAATATGTGCAGTGGTTCTGCAATAGACAGGATTAATGTTACTTACAAAATAAGTACTGTTAAACCTAATTCTTTCAAAAAAAAAAAATGTAGTCAAATTGATGTTTATAAGCTTAGGTGCTCTGCTACACATTTGGGTTGGTAAACAAATATTTGTTTATGAACAGAAAGATTCAAACTTAATGCGTGTCACAGAATTGATTTAACATGAAAATATTACTAATGAAGTAAATACAGTAGATATTTCTGTATAAAGAATCTGAAGGGAACATTTTCCATGTTAACTATAGAGGGGAAAACTTCAGGTGTATACTTATCTTGAAATAATATACAAAACTCATGTACCAAACTTACATACATAAAGTAGGTCTACTTTGTAATCTTAATAACATGTGGGAAACATTTTATAACTAAAACACATACTCAAAAATTTTTGGAAATAAACCTAAGACAAAAGTGAAAAATACTGTATCCTGTATTGATAGTTTTTCAAGGGACCAAAATAAAACACTGATGCATACTGACTAGTTATGCATGCAGAATTGAACTCCACTTAAACATCAACATCTGGTTTGCTCGTGTGGGCAGGTACAATATGTCACAGAAAATAGTAGCATATTCTGTAGTTGACAAACTTAAAATAGTCTACCATGTAAAGAAAAAAGAGATAAACTTACTAGAATTTTTGAGACAGAAATTCATAATTAAGTTTGTGTTGTCTTCTCAAGATTGGTCATGGGGCTGCGGTGGCTGAGCGGTTAGCCTGCTTGCCTCCCACCAAGGTGAACTAGGTTCAATCCCTGGCTGGGTCACTCCTGGATTTTTGCATTTGGGAATGTTGCTAATCTGTGGGTTTTCTTGGGTAGCTCCTGTTTCCCCCACCCCTTCATTCCAGCACTGCCCCATACTCACCTCAATCAGCCTCATTGACTCTCTCATGGTTGGTCACCCTCCTCTAACCCACCACCTACACATTTTATTGATTGACAAGACTATGAAAATAGTCCAGCTTCTTCCCTTCCCCTTGAGACTCTGACGCTCTTCTATGTCAGGATGGTAGACTGTTATCTCACAGCAGGGTGAAGTTTGAGACAAAAACTACAAATTTGGTTTGAAAAAAACAGCTTTTTCACTGATACTTTAGTTTCCTAGATGCTATGCACTGGTGCAATCGGCGGAAAATTATCTGCAGCGCAAATTTGGCAAATTCGGCAGAAGCCGATATGAATGGGCACAGCTCTACTTTAAACATTATCATAATATTGGAATCTCATTTTAGTGTATGTTATGCTACATCTTGTTACTCAACACTAATGCATAATTCCAAAGAAGTAATCATATGACTTGTGTTCTAGTATATGTCAGTGCATGCCCCAAATTTAGTTTTGTTAAATTCAAAAATTATTTTTTCTGTTTTTTAATTTATTTTTGTGAATTATCCAATCACAAACCAGAATATAAAATCTTGTAAAAATATTTGTTGAAAATTTTTATAATTATTTTTATAATCATTTATTCTATTTAAATAATAAATCCTTGAGCTTCTGCATTATGCAAACTATATATTGTGAAGTATATAAAAGCAATATGGGAGTGATTATAAGGAAACGGCTAACCTGAGACCTGTATAAGCCGTTACTGATGAATTATAAACCAACGTTTCATCACAAAATAAAAATTTATATATCAGTTAGTTATATTTTACACCAACTTCTTATGCATCTATTTGTATGATGGAGAGATCAAGAACCTACAACCCTATACTAAACTGAGTGTCTCACCTTGATGGTTGCAATCCTCTTGTTGATGTCTGCTTTCTCACCACTAACATCGTCACAGTCATGTAAATTGTTGACCTGCGTATTTAACCAGTTGTTGAAGCTCTTGCACAGGTTGCTGAACTCAATATGCTTCTTAACACACTCTTCCAAGTTGTCCAAAAGATCCTACCAACAAATGCATTTCATAATTTAAATAACTTTTTGAAACAACTAACCTTTTTCACTATTACCAGTGCAAATATAAACAATCTATTTGTCAAATCCTTAAATTCCTTGGTAAAACAACATTGATTTAAATCCCCTCACCTTTGCCAAAAAAAAAAAAATTGTTATTGAAGTCAAATTATCTATCTTGCCAAAATATAAGTTATCTGTTGTGTATTGTGTGTTTTGAAATTATGTTATAACGTTAAAGTTGGTTGTGGATGGTTAGCAACAGGAACAAGTGTGGCAAGTCAACAAGGGAATGTACGTACTAAGTTATCAGGCAGCCATCATGGCAACGTGCAGGAATTGTCAAACAATGTAATTAAATCAAAATGTTTGAATATTGATTATTATGATTGTACAATTTTTGTGCAATAAATTAATAAAAGTCATGATATAACATTTAAATATCCTATTAATAAAAATGCAATTAATTTAAAACATAATACACTTCATAAAAATCAGTTTTTAAAATTTTAAAAACATGCACAATGAGGACTTTGGCATAGAAAAATACCAGCCTGCATAGATATAATTTAGATTTCAAGTCAGTGTCTTCCGCGTGTTCATTCACCTCACCTGAGACTTGACGACAATGTTGTGGAAAAGTTGCTTGATGGACTGCAGATATATGTTGAGGGACTTGTCCTGAGTCTGGTCCACCAGCTGCTGAGCTTTGTCACACACAGACTCCACAAGCTGCTGATGCAACATTATCTCCTGGTGCATTATCTTGTGGTTCTGCAACACACACATCTCTGCTGAAGATACACAGCAAATACTTTCCTCGTTCCTGAAATTGTCTAATTGTCTACTTCTCAATTAACCATTTCGTATGCTTATTTCATACTAACAAATTTAAAATAAATTGCAAATAGTTTCGATTTGGAATTCATTAAAAAAAAAAATTAATTCTATGCAAGACCCCATCACAGCCACAGTGTTGCGCATGTTCCAAAAATTAATGTTAAGAGAAACAGTTATAGCGCCACAATTCCACATGAAGATAATTGTAACCCTCTACTAGTGGTGCCCCAGCCAAGAACACTAAACCACACCACTCTATGCAGTGGTCCACAATCATCAATATTTTTTATATCCTGAGATTTAGTCAAATGATTTCAACATTTTTTATTTTGCTATTATTTGAATGTATACATGTACATAATAATTTCAGAAATTCTAACTATTGTATATTTTAAAGTAATATAAGAAAGAACAACAATTATTTACAAAATATAAATGAAAGCTTTAAGTCAAATATAAGCTGTTCCAGTTCTCTCTCTCAGCTAATACGTCAAAAGTACTAGGTTTGTGTAGACATTTTACCTACTTGTCACTGCAATCAATATTTTTACTGTGGTACTGACACAGAATGTGTTTTACTCTCCATATACCATTTAATTTATGTATGGAAAAATATAAATTATGTTTTTTGTTAGTTTCTATTTTATTACAATCATATATAGACCTTTGTAATGTTGTCTTCTCACTGACCTGCAGCTGAGCCCTTTTCTCTTGCAGAGAGGCTTTCAGCTCTGTGTGCTGTGCCATTGCCTTCTCCACATCCTTCAGCCACTTGGTCAGCTGCTCCTGGGACAAAGTGAATTCTGCAAATTGCATTAGGCACTGATCTAGTTTGTACGTCGATGCTTGGAGGTTGTCTGAGAAAGCATCCCACAGTGTGCGCAGAGTCCTGGAAAAGAAAAAGTATCCTTTCTAAAGCCTTTTGTCTTTAAAGAAGAGAATTTAACTCAAGTGGTGACAATTAATGGCATTGCTTTTAAAACCTTCAGTTACCTGTGAAGATATAGGGTTGCCATACATCCCGGAAAACCGGGATTGTCCTGGGTTAATGTGTGAAAAAAACTGTTCTGGATGGTTTAGTAGAAATCCCAGAATTTATTAACTTTTTGCATTGAATGTAATGTCAGGTTTATAAGCAGCTCAAGAAAGACACTCTTACCGGGTAGTCACTAAAAGCGGGGGTCATCAAGCCTCCTCAGATTATGAGCTCGAATGTACGGACTTTGGAACATTTCTCATACTGAGCAACAGATGGCACATCAGTTCCGATCCGCTTAGCTATTCCGATTTTGTTCTGTCTTTGCTTGTTTTACGTGTTATCATCCTTGGTACTTCAAGTGTAAATACACTGCAGTATGGGTGCATGATAGTACTTTTTCCATCAACAGATTAAAAGATATTTTGAAGTTTTATTAATTTGTGTGCGGCGATGGCTTCAAAATGAAAGACTTAGTTCAATGGTCAATATTCACAAGAATTTCCATCCATTAAAAGAGGACACACAGAGTTTGAAGCTTCATGCCTACTATGCAGGTAAGGTTAACAGTGTGCAGGTTATGATAATTTATGTGAAACAGAGAATATATGTTTATGAATGAAAAATAATAAATCTTTAAAATTTAATTACATTATATAAAATTTCCTTTATTACAGTTGTTATTTTTCAATTGGAAAAGAGGGAAGGAGTAGCTACTGCAAAACATATATATGTTGTAAAGTCTGCGGCATCCAGTAAACTAGTAACCAGCTCTTTTACAACAAATAAATCAGAAGAGAGAAAAGTTGCCACAACAGAGGCAACGTTTACTTTCCACGCAGTCAAATATCACCATTCATATAATTTCACAACATGTACAAGCAAATTGTTTCCCCGATATGTTTCGAGTTTCCAAAATAGCAAAAACATTTTTGAGTGCAAAGACCAAATCTGAAGNCGAGTTTCCAAAATAGCAAAAACATTTTTGAGTGCAAAGACCAAATCTGAAGCAGTCATGAACAATATGATTTTTCTTGCATTCAGTTAACTGTGAAAGAAAGCCTTGTTAAATGCAATTATATTGGTGTTAGTAAAGATGCTAGTAATCATAAACATCACAAGATATTTCTAGTGATTGTAAAATATTTTCACAATAAGAAAAAGGGTATTCAGTCAAAACTTATAGAATTGGCAGAGTATAAAAATTAAAACTCTGACACTGTTTCAGAATTTATTTTTAGTGCTCCAAAANAAAACTTATAGAATTGGCAGAGTATAAAAATTAAAACTCTGACACTGTTTCAGAATTTATTTTTAGTGCTCCAAAAGAAAAAAAAATTAAGGAACAGATTAGTTCATTTGGGGGTGATAACACAAATACCAATTTTGGAGGTTTGGCTAAAAAAAGAGATAAAAAACGTTTTCAGTAAATTAAAGAGTAAACTATAGAGATCAATTATTGGGGCTGGATGTCCTGCTCATATTTTGCATAACTGTATACAAGCCAGTGTTGACAATCTTACAGTTGATGAATCTACTATAGTGAAGGTGTACAATTAGCTTTCCGTATACACTATCAGAGTTGCAGCACTTATGGTTTATTGTGAGTTTGTAAATGTAACACAACAGGATCTACTTGACCAAGTAAAAACTNAAAACTTATAGAATTGGCAGAGTATAAAAATTAAAACTCTGACACTGTTTCAGAATTTATTTTTAGTGCTCCAAAATAAAAAAGAATTAACGAACCGATTAGTTCATTTGGGGGTGATAACACAAATACCAATTTTGGAGGTTTGGCTAAAAAAAGAGATAAAAAACATTTTCAGTAAATTAAAGAGTAAACTATGGAGATCAATTATTGGGGCTGGATGTCCTGCTCATATTTTGCATAACTGTATACAAGCCAGTGTTGACAATCTTACAGTTGATGAATCTACTATAGTGAAGGTGTACAATTAGCTTTCCGTATACACTATCAAGAGTTGCAGCACTTATGGTTTATTGTGAGTTTGTAAATGTAACACAACAGGATCTACTTAACCAAGTAAAAACTNAAGAGTTGCAGCACTTATGGTTTATTGTGAGTTTGTAAATGTAACACAACAGGATCTACTTAACCAAGTAAAAACTAGATGGTTAAGTTTGTTTTCAGCAGTTGAGAGGTTTATACAGATGTACAAACTACTGAAATATAACTTAATCTTAAAACATTTTTCTCTGATGAAGTTGGAGTGGCCTGTTTCTGGCTCTTAACTGCATAAATGAGTAAATGAGTCTGTTTAAAAATGTTATAAGCAAGATTGAGAATAAAGATATTACAGTGAATGAAGTCTGACAATATTGCTGGGTGTTAGTGAAACTTTGAAAGAAAGAGAAAATTTAAGTTTTGTTAGTTTGAAAGTAAGGTCTTTGCTAGTAGATGTACCTAAACGCAAATTTGTCAAATTTCAAGGTGAGTGTATGACATTTTATGAAGACACCGTAAGTCACTTAGTTAAATGGAGTGAGTCTCTCTCTATGCTCAAACATTTTGATTTGACACTTCTGCACTCTTCAGTTTCTTGGGATGATGTGGAACTGACTGTAAAGTGGCTACATGAAAATAGTAATTGTGACCTTAATGAAGGTTCTTTGTTTGATCAGATTGTTAAACTGAAGACTTTTGTTATTGAGAATCAAACATATGCTAGTTTTAATACCCTGTTGGCACATGAAAACTGGGTAGCCTTTTTTAAATTTTAAAAGCTGTGTTTCAGAAGAACAATATTCAGAGCTTCTAAAGATAGCTCAGTTTTATTTTTTCCTTACAGGTTATAATACTAATGTCGAAAAAGCGTTTTTGCTGATAAATGCCCAGTGGACTGACAAGAGAAACAGACTAATTCTATCATCCATTAGGGCAATTATTGACGTTCAGTACANATAAATGCCCAGTGGACTGACAAGAGAAACAGACTAATTCTATCATCCATTAGGGCAATTATTGACGTTCAGTACAGCATGGCCAAAGTAAATTGCTCTGAATTTTACGAACTCATGTGTAGTGCAAATTATTCAAATATCTTGATCAAGTAGTCATCTGGAAAATATGATTATTATAAGAAACTTTCAAACACAATCGTCAAGTTACAGAAAACTCAAAAAGGCTGTAATAAATTCATGTAATTTGTGTGTGTCTCAAAACACTCATTTTTATTTTTAATATAAAATTGTTATGAAATAATAAAATTGATTGTGTTTTATAACAAAATAATGTCACATAAAAATAACATGGAATATATAACAAATATTTTCTTTTATCTTCACAATTCAATCCCCTATCCTCTAACTTTGTCCCGGTTTTATGAAAGATAATTATGGCAACTCTACGAAGATAGGGTGGTTCACACAAACCCATGTTTCACACGTATGATCATTAAACCAATGAGATGGCATTCAATGGAGACAAGAAGTAAAAGGTACTATTTTTCTTATGGTAGTGTTATGACAGTCAAAATGGGGCAAGAATGGTTATGTACCTCTAGAGATAGATTTTAATAACAGTGAGAGGGCCTACTACTACAGCATTAATTAACTTCACATTACATAATGTGTACATGCAGTTGATAACCCCTAATAGTTAAGAGGTCTGCAAATCAGCATTTTTGAAACTGAATCAAATTTTGAATTGAATAAAATATTATTCCCAAATTTTGAAGTTTTTTTCAATTTAATCACATATTATTAGATTTATTCAACTATGTTATTTTTAACTTTTGTACAGACAAATTACATTTAATTTTTCAATGCAGAATATTCAAGTTTATAGTTGCTTAATTGTATTCTAATTTTAACATTTTTTTTGTGTAATAATTAATAGCATTTTATAAATTTTTCAAGAAGGTTGTATAAACAGAGGCTCACAAAAATTAACAAAATTCAAATAGTTTTATTGCATATAATTGATTGTAAGCCAACACAGAATGCAAGCTAACCCCGAAGTTCTAAACCCTCTAAAAAATAATGACATACAATGCAAGCCAAATTTTTAATGTCCCGCACACGTGCTGGATCAGCTGAGAGCACGTGAAAAGGTTGTTAATCGAGCAGTTTGTTCTTGGTGCACGTGTTGGCGGAAGGGAAGCACAAATATGTTGAGCAGTGGGAGGGGTGAACAAAGAGGTTACTCAAAGGGGAAATGTGTGTCTGCATGTGTGTGTGTGCACACGTGCGCGTGCATGTGAAAAGACACTGTGCCACGCCAGCAGGAAAAGTGAAGTATGTACTGTGTAACAGAGATAGAAAAAAGGAATTTGGTTCCTGCTGTCTGCTGTAACAGCGTTATAGCAGTTGGAAAAATTATCAATTATGTATCACGTTAAAAGTTGCCATCTTGACCACTAAATATACATGTAATACTTAAAAATGTAACATGTGTTCCAAGCTAACCCATTCGTAAATTTGTTCAATGTCAGACGTTACCTTCCACACTTTGTGTTTGGAAACACCACGGAGATGTTGAAATTCAAAACACATCACGCTACAAGCATTTTGTTACATATGAATGGAACTTTCGCAACTTAAATTAAAAGAAAATGCCTTTGAAAAAAATTAATAACTTGTTCAAATTTATAGCATTTCAAGGCCAAACCATTTGCTTTGCGACAATAATCTTGATAAAATATCTGCAGTCTCAGATAAAAGCTGGAAATAATAATGGCACAGTGCCATACCGGACTACAGTTACATACTCTGTGTCTGTTGTGGCCTTGCTGAAGGGCAAAATATAGAAAAATTGCAGCAATGTGCAAGAGGTTGTGGACAAAATCTATTAAATATGTTCATGAGCGATAAAATATATGTGTTGTAATGACATTTACCCTGATTGGTACGCCTTAATACAACGAAAAAAAAACTTTGTGAAAATTGGTCACAAGCTGAGGTCTGGAGTGACCGTCGTAAAAAGCTATGTACACAGTTAAGTGTGAGGAGCACATATGCTAAAACAGCTCGCAGTCCCTCCACGGACTCCTTTACCCCAACTCAGTTGGTCACGAGAGGGAGAGTGCGAGGACACCATGCTGATTGCTAGGCAAACATCTCCCATTTGCCACATGATGCCCCAGCTATGTAGGGGAGGAAACTAAGTCACCCGAGGACAGCTGAAGCTTATCCCTCCAACTCCAAGTCATTTGCAGGGATGCCATTCACCACCAGTTCGTTTGGTAGGTGCCTGCCTTTTGAGTGCTTAATATTTTATTTTAAAAAATCTGTAATTTTTGAGATAGAGGCGGATACATAAGGTCACTGAGATTTGTTTCCCTATGATACTCAATAATTAATAATTAAAGCCACATTCTCTTATTTTTCCTGCAAGATTGCTCTCCGGTCGGTGCTTATGCATTATTTCGCAACAAAGAGGTGTTGTATTGGCCTTTCAGGATACCAGTTTATTCAGAAGACGTGTATATCTATCAAAATAAATTAATATTTCAATAATAGATCGTCCAATTATTCCGCAAAAACCACTGAAAATTGACTTTACACTCAATAAAACTTACGATGTTTTAATATTTTTGATGATAACAAGAGGTCAAGAACACACGTCCGGTTTATCATTTTATTTGGAATATTTCTGCCCATTGAATTAAAAATAGTAAATAATTTAAAAATCATGTTAGTTTTACACCAATAACTATTGAATATGGACTTAACAGGAAATAAATGCACTTTAAACGGAATTTTTGGGTTTATTACGGGTGGTAAATGGTCAGTTTCAATTTTCCAAAGCCATTATTGGGAACTGTGGCAGTTCAAAAACTTGGGGGTATACTTTATCCATCCAACATTCTAGTTTTGGAATGTTATTTGGAAATATAGTATGATAAAAGAAGTTTGGTAGATACCAATAAGTCTTTTTCAGTTTCAATTGTTTTTAAAGTGATTTGAATTAATATTATGTATTAAATAATAAAATATTTGTGAATAATTCGTAGTTTTTGAATATTTGTACACTCCTACTAATAGTGGAAGACACCATGTGGCAAGTTGAATGACCTATCTAAATTTTTCCACATGTATATCTTTAATCTTGTGCATGAAGAAGTGCTTGTTGCTGTGGAAATCTACTTTCCCTACAATAATTTTAAGTTAAAGCTCCCATCCTTGTCACACTCTTTTAATAACTTCTCTAGTTTCAGTAACTACCAGGGATCTCAAACTCGATTCCACAATTCCTTGATACCCGCGATTCTTGAAGAATTGTATAATCAAGAATCGAAAGACCAAGAATCAAAGCATTAAAAACCAATTACTACAAATATATAACCTAACACCACTCAAAAATGGTTTAAAATTACTTGATTTATGGCAGTAATTGAATCACTCTAGGAAAAGTATTTTTTGCGTGAAAATATAAGATGCGGAAATAATCTGAAAATAAAACTGTACAGGCTGTGTTCAAATTCACCATTTAGTATATTGGTATTTAGTAGCTTCAGTTTGGTCGCGATTTGATTGTGATTTGGTAGTTTTGTATTTTAGAAAGTTTAGTTACATACTAACTACTAAATACTAAAATTTCAAGTAGATCATCATTTTTTCGACTAATTCAGGTCATGTGATCTTTTAGTAAACTAAAAGTGCCAATTCGAAAATGGCCTCACTTTTTTGCGTGACCTATACTTTTCTCATTCGAGTAAAAAAGAAAGTTTAAAAAACCTACCACATAGCGGATGATTTCAATGTTACCACGGCAAAGGACTTATACAAAGAACATAGCACTTTATTAATATGCACGTGACAGAAACTAACTTTTTATTCCACTCATGGAATGTTCACTTTTGCACTTTTTGTGTCTTCTTGTTGCTTTCATATGACGTTTCTTTGTTCACAACATTGTAAATTATGTGAGCATACTTCACTCTTTGCGTTATGACTGGTAAGAAACGAGAAGAAATTATATTTGTAGTGTTGTTATATTTCCGAGGAATAAATAAAAAAAATAGCATTATCGTAAAAGGAAACTAAGTTTCTCAACATCTTACGGCTTTGGAACAACTGTCTGGCGTCTGCCATGGTTGTTTACTAGACTACTAGCACCGTTGGTTTAATTGCACGGCAACGCTGATAGTACACCAGCAAATAAGCCATGCCATTTCAAAAACAAAACACGTTTGATTATAACAAGAAAAATATTTCCATGCAATTGTTTTAAAAAATGAGCAGTGTAAGTTAAACTATCTTACAAATGCCAAATAAAGTGTCTGCGAAATGCCTTTATAACTAGAGACAATAATGGAGATTTTCAGCCTCGCCCAAAATTTTCCTGGCTCAAAATCTCCAATCCCGCCCATCTATGTTTTGTTTATGGTAAACACCAACCTGTTATAGTATTATCAATCAACAGTTATTTATCATGGCAAGTAAGGTCTGGAAATATTTTAGAATAAACTATGTGGACGAAATATATATATGTGTGTGTGTGTGTGTGTGTGTGTGTGTGTGTGTGTATATATATATATGTGTATATGTTTTCAATATTATCTCATATGCCTCTTTTGATCTCCCACTGTTCAAGTGTTATATTATTTATGTTAGTAATAGGCCTACTACTAATGTAGGCCTTGTTTTACTTAAATTTCACACCCTCCTGTACAGTATTTAGTTTTGTAAAGTAATCGTCTGTAACTAAAAGAATCGCGATTTTTGCAATCAAGAATTGAGAGTGGTATCGGCATTGAGATTGAGAATCGAGGAAAAGTGGAATCATTACATCCCTAGTTACTACCATTTTTCAATGTTACAACATGCCTTTTAATTACTTCTTTTTATCTACTTGTTTTGTTTCCAATTTTTAAACTTAGCTGGTACCTCAGTTGCTGTCTGATAATCTCTCGGCCATCAGGTGAAGTATGGGCATACAACTTCTCTCCTTTGTCTACCAAAGTATCAAACTTGGCACTTTCTCTGGATCTTACATCTGCCAGTTCTCGAATCTTCTTCTGACGATCCTAAAAAATTTAAGTCAGCATGAATACACAATGCACTTTATAACTTTTATGATTACCAGTAGCATTAATACATAAAGTCATATTCAATTAAAAATAATACGTACAGGAATTGGTGACAAATTTTCTTCTAATCTTAATGTTTCATTATCTTAAATTTGTTTCTCCACACAAGCAAGGACATTTTATATTCTTCTGAAGAAAATATTTCAATTGGCAGAAACACTGCAATTGCAAAAATGTTTTGTTCACTTTCTGAGAAAGTTTTTCCTCTGCAAGAACAAATTTTTTGAGTATGTACTTAACTAAGTGTTGATAAGTGCTAAGACTGTAAATTTTGAAATGCTGTCTTTAAATGTTGTTTATTGTTGACTTTTAGTTAGACCATAATTGTAACAATAATTTGTTTTCAAAATTAGAAAATAATTAAATGATTACTGAGAGTTTTAAATTAAATAACAACTAACAATTCAAAGTCTGTAATTACATTTTAAATTATGGAGAAATGATTATCACACAAGATTAAATAAAATATATCAACCAAATTTTTTTATGTAAAACAAATTAATGTTACTGCATAAAATGTGTACTACATGGCATAAAATTTAATTATGCATATATGTTTTGTTAGAAATTTTTTACATATTTTTAATATAATGAGAATGTTTCATGTTCTGTAGGGAGAGGATACATTATCTATTGTAAAGTGTTCAATTGTATGTCATGTTATACATTACAATTTGTGATCATCTCTGTGCTAAATATATATCATATTACATGATTTACAGCAGATGTGTGCAAGTGCCATCTCCAGTATTTGGCCTTGCATAAAGAGGTGACTGAGAAACCATAACTTGCCTTGTCATGAGCTTCATGACTCATTTCAATTAGTTTTGGAATAGTTTCAGATATCAAATCCTGACAGTGAATTTCTGTGGCCTAAAGCCATCCCTACACGATACCCAATTTCTGCTACCTTCTGTTATACCCATGGGCACAACAGAAGGCATAAAAGTTATTATAGCAGAAGAGAAGAAAGAATGAATCATTTCATAGCTACACTATTATGTACCACAATGTGACACGTGCACATCGCCATGACTGCTGCCTGGCTACTAGCCAATTTAGTGTTTTTTTTTTGGCTGTTGTTGCCAACCTACACAACCTACATACTATATAACCTAATTATAGATGAACACAATACACAACAGTTCCTCCCCATTTCAAACGTGACGAAATCGTCCAGCTTCCTTGGGGGCACACGCTGTCGTGTCGAAGCACTGCCCCGAATACATCCTTGAGCTTTACTAGCACAAAACCCTCGGAAGGAAGAAGATTCTTGGGAAGCAGGTGAGCCATTTGTCTCTTCTGACTTCCGGAGCTACACACGGAGGCTCTGAAGCTTCGACTCCACCTGCTGCTGTGGAATCCTTCCTGGTGTTCTGGTTGGTTGCAGCCGATGTCCCAGCACTTGTTGATGCAGAACATTGTGGGTCTCCACTGCTGTGAGCGATCCTGGGCTCGAACTGCTGTAACTCTCTAGTTGATGTCTGCACCCTGTTGGAAACTGCTTTTTTGGCCTTCGAATCTGACACTGGTTGACAACTTCTCCATTNTTAGTTGATGTCTGCACCCTGTTGGAAACTGCTTTTTTGGCCTTCGAATCTGACACTGGTTGACAACTTCTCCATTGCAGCTGATCTACATGCCTTCTGCCTTCTATGAGAATTACCCTGCTCATCTGTGACATAGTAATCAACCATCCTTCCTCCCCACTGACCCAGCCCNTCTGCCTTCTATGAGAATTACCCTGCTCATCTGTGACATAGTAATCAACCATCCTTCCTCCCCACTGACCCAGCCCAGTATCCATTTGAAGCCACTCACGCAGTTGCGAAGGTATACGACCTCTCCCACACTGAAGTGTCAAGTCCCTGCCACAACTGCGCCTGTTACCTGTGTATCCTGGGAGGTGCCTCTGTNAATTTAGTGTTTTTTTTTTGGCTGTTGTTGCCAACCTACACAACCTACATACTATATAACCTAATTATAGATGAACCCAATACAAAACAGTTCCTCCCCATTTCAAACGTGACGAAATCGTCCAGCTTCCTTGGGGGCACTCGCTGTCGTGTCGAAGCACTGCCCCGAATACATCCTTGAGCTTTACTAGCACAAAACCCTTGGAAGGAAGAAGATTCTTGGGAAGCAGGTGAGCCATTTGTCTCTTCTGACTTCCGGAGCTACACACGGAGGCTCTGAAGCTTCGACTCCACCTGCTGCTGTGGAATCCTCCCTGGTGTTCTGGTGGGTTGCAGCCGATGTCTCAGCACTTGTTGATGCAGAACATTGTGGGTCTCCACTGCTGTGAGCGATCCTGGGCTCGAACTGCTGTAACTCTTNCTTCTGACTTCCGGAGCTACACACGGAGGCTCTGAAGCTTCGACTCCACCTGCTGCTGTGGAATCCTCCCTGGTGTTCTGGTTGGTTGCAGCCGATGTCTCAGCACTTGTTGATGCAGAACATTGTGGGTCTCCACTGCTGTGAGCGATCCTGGGCTCGAACTGCTGTAACTCTTTAGTTGATGTCTGCACCCTGTTGGAAACTGCTTTTTTGGCCTTCGAATCTGACACTGGTTGACAACTTCTCCATTGCAGCTGATCTACATGCCTTCTGCCTTCTATGAGAATTACCCTGCTCATCTGTGACATAGTAATCAACCATCCTTCCTCCCCACTGACCCAGCCCGGTATCCATTTGAAGCCACTCACGCAGTTGCGAAGGTATACGGCCTCTCCCACACTGAAGTGTCAAGTCCCTGCCACAACTGCGCCTGTTACCTGTGTATCCTGGGAGGTGCCTCTGTCTGTACCTGGATGCAGTTTGGCCAGAACCGTCTGTAGTGGTCGCCCCATTAATAACTCTGCAGGAGTCTTCCAGGTATTATTTTCCCCAATGTCATGGGGTTATCAGCCATGCTAATAACATTCGTGCCAACCGTGTCCGCCAGTCACCTTCAATAACTTTTCGTAACTTCTGCTTCACTGTTTATACAATCCTATCGGCCAACCCATTACTAGAAGGATGGTATGGGAGAGAAAAAAACCATTTATATACCATTATTCTTCACAAACCCTGCCATTTCTTGAGTTTGGAATGCAGTCCCATTGTCTGCTACAATGATGTCTGGCAGCCCATGGCAACTGAACATATTGCGCACCTCCTGAATAACTGATATGGCCGACAGACTTCCGACCCACCTGACTTCACGCCATTTGGAAAAGGCATCAAAGACTATTAGAAAGGTTGAACCTTGAAATGGGCTGGCAAAATCAATGTGCAACCGCGACCACAGTTTATCTTCTTTTGGCCAGGCAACCATTTCCACTTTAGGTGGGTTATTTTGGCACTGCTGGCAAATGTTGCAATTCTCTACCACCTGCTCGATGGCCGCATCCAGTTTTGGCCACCAGAAATAGCTTTGGGCCACTGCTTTCATATGCACTACCCTATTATGTTGAGCATGCAGTAGATTCATCCCCTCTGAACGCAGCTGTGATGGAATCGCAACCTTGTTTGCCCACAACAAACACTCTTTATTTATAGACAGGTCCTGACTGTGCACAAAATATGGCTGCATTTCCACAGCCACTTTCACTGGCCATCCACTTGCAGTGTACTCCAGAACCTTAGACAGTAACGTGTCTTTACCTGTTTTTGCTGCTATTTTACCTGGATCTACCAACCCCTCTGTTGGCTCTTCCAAAACGAGAAAGTCACTTGGTGCTGATACCTCAAACTCTGGTGCCTGGAACAGATGTCTGCTGAGAGCATCTACATGTTGTATCTGGTGTCCTGGCCTGTATTCCAGCTCAAAACCATACATCCCCAGCATGAGACTCCATCGCAACAACCGAGGAGGTATTGTGTCTGGAAGGGACCGCTTGGGATGGAGCAGCCGCAAGAGAGGTTTATGATCCGTAACTATCTTGAACTTCCTACCAATCACATATTGTTTAAACTTGCTTAATACAAAACCACAGCCAGGGCTTCTTTGTCCACCTGTGCATAGTTCTGCTCGCTTTTCTGTAGGGTCCTAGAGCCAAATTCTATTGAGACTTCCCTCCCATCGCCCAAGTAATAAGTCAGTATCGCTCCTACCCCATACTCTGAGCCATCGCACGTAAAAATTAAGGGCTTACTGAGGATGTAATGATTCATTGCCTGCTCTGGCTGCAACAGCTACTTGGCGATTTGAAATGCCTTACTGTGTTTTCTGTCCAACACCTTAGAGCATTTGCATCTAACAATCGGTGCAGCGGCTCCAACACTTCTGCCTTGTTGTAGAGGAACCTCTCGTAGAAGTTCAAAAGTTTGAGAAAGACCTGGAGTTCCTTTTTGTTTTTCAGTTCTGGTCCATCATGATGCACAGCATCCACCTGACTGGACAAAGGATGGATAACTATATTGTCAATTCTGTGTCCCAGGAACACCACAGAATCCACTCCAAATACACATTTGGCTATCTTCAGTCAGAGTGCTGCACATTGCAGCCTTTCTAGAACTTGGTTCACCCGACTCCATTGCTCTTCATCCTGTCTTCATGATATCAGTATATTGTCAAGCAATACTACCATTCCTGGTATGCCAGCAAGCAGAGTATCCATTAACTTTTGGAATATTGCTGGACCACTGCTAACCTCGAATGGCAACCTCTTGACATTGAAAAACCCTTTCATAATTAACTGTAAGCAGTTTGGCTGTTGCCTCATCTACTGCTACCTGCAAATACGCTTCCTCCAAATCAAGCTTGGTGAATAGTTGTCCTCCCTCCAGTACTGCTAACGCCTCATTAACTGTGGGCAGTGGATACACACACGTGGCACATACACTGTTTACTGTCCCCTTATAATTCCCACACAGCCGAATTGTGCCATCCTTTTTTAATGTGGGTACTACAGGTGTTGGCCATTCTGAAAAATGACAGGTGCATAAACCCCCCGCTGCACCAATCTCTCTATTTCCTGGCTTACCTTGTCTTTCAATGCAAAGGGTTCTGGCTGGCCCTTTTTTAACACAGGGATGCAGTCTTGGGGGACTTTAATGGTGACTCGTGGACCTACATATTTTCCCAGTTCACCCATTTTGAACACTGCTGGGAACTCGCTAAAAATCTAGTCTACCAGATCTTCCTGAACTTTGGTTAACCCAATCAATTTAATTCCAAGTGCCTCGAACCAGTTATGTCCCAACAAGTTTTGCCCTTGTCCTTGCACCACAACTAACTCCAGCGTAACTGCCTTATGTCCTTTAAGTTGCACTGCAACTTCCTTGACCCCCAACACTTCTAAATGTTCACTATACTACGTATGCAATACCATGTTGCCCTTTTTCAAAGGGCCACAGAAACTTGTATGTGTGCCAGGTGATAGTGGAACAGTCCGCCCCAGTGCCAACTTCCATGCTCAATGGTCGTCCATTCAACAGCACTTCCATGCACCATGATTTCCTATGTGCTTGCTCCTGCATACTGTACAAAATATGTCCATCTCAAAATGCTGCACTTCCTNTACGTATGCAATACCATGTTGCCCTTTTTCAAAGGGCCACAGAAACTTGTATGTGTGCCAGGTGATAGTGGAACAGCCCGCCCCAGTGTCAACTTCCATGCTCAATGGTCGTCCATTCAACAGCACTTCGATGCACCATGATTTCCTATGTGCTTGCTCCTGCATACTGTACAAAATATGTCCATCTCAAAATGCTGCACTTCCTNCATGCACCATGATTTCCTATGTGCTTGCTCCTGCATACTGTACAAAATATGTCCATCTCAAAATGCTGCACTTCCTGTATGGCACCAGTTTGTTTCAAGTCCCTCGCACTCGAACCTGCCTGCTGTTTTTTTTTTTGGTTATGCACGCCCACTCAAGGTGTCCTTAATTTTTGCAAAAACAGCACACTTTATTTGCATGCCAGCATTTATTGATTACGTGGTTACCATTGCACCACTAACATAGCTGATTCCCCTCCCTTATTTCCTTCCTTTGCCTGTCAACTGATACACTGTTCGACTTTACCAATTCTCCCCCGTTCACATTTCTCACGATGGCGTTGTTCATTTTGTGCACATTTTCCTCCACCAATGTACTGCCTCGCAAGTCCGCCATGTTCCTTCCTGTTGCTTCCATTGCCATTGCAATGCCCAATGCCTCTTGTAAAGTCAATTTATCCTTAACAAGGAGAGCCTGTTGTACAGTTTTGTCCCGAACCCCACAAGCCAGACGGTCTCGTAACATGCTATCCAAATTGGGAAAATTGCAGCGTGTGCTTAGCTCTGCAATATGCACAGCAATTTTTTCCTCTTCTTTTTGATCATGCTTCAGGAACTTAAAAGTTTCAACTATTTCACTGGGCAAAGTGGCTGTGTAAAAGGNTCCTCTTCTTTTTGATCATGCTTCAGGAACTTAAAAGTTTCAACTATTTCACTGGGCAAAGTGGCTGTGTAAAAGGTTATATACACGTCAAAAATCCATAGCTATTACTTATTTTTTAAAGTTGTGTTTCTTGTTTTATTATGTCCGTGGGAGTAAATTGAAATGTTTCCTGTTATTTAAGNTCCTCTTCTTTTTGATCATGCTTCAGGAACTTAAAAGTTTCAACTATTTCACTGGGCAAAGTGGCTGTGTAAAAGGGTATATACACGTCAAAAATCCATAGCTATCACTTATTTTTTAAAGTTGTGTTTCTTGTTTTATTATGTCCGTGGGAGTAAATTGAAATGTTTCCTGTTATTTAAGCGTACATTAAGTCTCATTTTGTACATAAATACGTTTTACAAAACCCGTAATATTTTAGTAAACAGACGTATGCGGCTTGAGATTGTTACTCGGGTGTCCACCATCTTGTCTGTCGTAGCTCCATGGGTATAGCAGAAATTTAGAACACATTCTATTACCGTTTCGGGCATGCCCATGGGTACGAAAACTGTTGTACCTGGAGCCAGACCCCTCCGGAAGGGGCTGGATTGTAACCTACACGGGAGCAGAAACGCTAGCAGAAAATGGGTCTGAAAACTGCTACGGAAATGGGTATCGTGTGGAGCCAGCTTAACAAAGTACATAGTACCTATGTACTGTATTTACTCGATTCCAAGCCGCACATTTTTTCCAGAAGTATTTTGAAAACCAAGGGTGTGGCTTAGAATTAAATACGTACTATCAAATTTTTGGCCCAAAAAATATTTTTAGTGCAACTGCACTATTTGTTTTAATTATTATTTTTAGTTATTATGGCTATGCCCTTAATAGTATATAACTGAATAAATAAAAATATTCATTTTCCAATTTTTTTAAATAAGATAGTTAAATTTAAAAAAAATTCAGTTAAGGTCTGGGATAAAATTATTTAAGTAAGGTGAGCATACTACATGAAACTGGTCACAGAAGTTACTTGTTCTACAGATGGAATTATATGCAAAACACGAAATATTAATTTTTGCAGTAATTTCATTACAAAACATATTGCATTCATGTTCCTTAACGTGAAAAACATCCTCCAGAAAACAATGGAAATTTTTGTGGTAGCAGATTGGTTGGATGTTTCTTTGGATAACTGAAAATAGTTTACAGATTAACTTTATATGAAAGCAATCTGTAAATGGTATTTCTCCAAAATTTGAATTGCAGTTACAATATTTGTTTTAAAAATGCAGTCGATAATATTGTAAAATAAATTGTGGTCGTTTACACAGTGATTCACGTTTCAATTAAAAAAACCATGGCTATGATTAACATTTCAAATGATCTTGGATGCATTAGACATGCTGTATTTGTTGAACAGTTGTATCAAAATGCTATGCTTAATTTGCTTAATTTATTGTGACAGTAAAACGTGTGCATAATTTTATTTATTTGAAACAAATGTGATTATTTTTGCAGAATATAGTGGAAATACAGCAGCTGGAAACCTATTTGAAATCTATGAATCAAACTTGGGTCACTGGGGAGAAGCATGCAATGCAATATTTGCTTCCAAAAGCACAATATTCTCTTTTTACAGAGTGAAATTTATTTGTTTAGATGGAAAACCATTTCTATAGAAGGCAAAATTAAACTTCCTTCATAAATTAAACATTCTACTTAAGTGATGGTTTAACCTACGGTCTCATATNCAAGCCGCACATTTTTTCCAGAAGTATTTTGAAAACCAAGGGTGTGGCTTAGAATTAAATACGTACTATCAAATTTATGGCCCAAAAAATATTTTTAGTGCAACTGCACTATTTGTTTTAATTATTATTTTTAGTTATTATGGCTATGCCCTTAATAGTATATAACTGAATAAATAAAAAATTCATTTTCCAATTTTTTTAAATAAGATAGTTAAATTTAAAAAAAATTCAGTTAAGGTCTGGGATAAAATTATTTAAGTAAGGTGAGCATACTACATGAAACTGGTCACAGAAGTTACTTGTTCTACAGATGGAATTATATGCAAAACACGAAATATTAATTTTTGCAGTAATTTCATTACAAAACATATTGCATTCATGTTCCTTAACGTGAAAAACATCCTCCAGAAAACAATGGAAATTTTTGTGGTAGCAGATTGGTTGGATGTTTCTTTGGATAACTGAAAATAGTTTACAGATTAACTTTATATGAAAGCAATCTGTAAATGGTATTTCTTCAAAATTTGAATTGCAGTTACAATATTTGTTTTAAAAATGCAGTCGATGATATTGTAAAATAAATTGTGGTCGTTTACACAGTGATTCACGTTTCAATTAAAAAAACCATGGCTATGATTAACATTTCAAATGATCTTGGATGCATTAGACATGCTGTATTTGTTGAACAGTTGTATCAAAATGCTATGCTTAATTTATTGTGACAGTAAAACGTGTGCATAATTTTATTTATTTGAAACAAATGTGATTATTTTTTCAGAATAAAGTGGAAATACAGCAGCTGGAAAGCTATTTGAAATCTATGAATCAAACTTGGGTCACTGGGGAGAAGCATGCAATGCAATATTTGCTTCCAAAAGCACAATATTCTCTTTTTACAGAGTGAAATTTATTTGTTTAGATGGAAAACCATTTCCATAGAAGGCAAAATTAAACTTCCTTCATAAATTAAACATTCTACTTAAGTGATGGTTTAACCTACGGTCTCATATGTATACCAATAATTTTTTTCCAGGGTTTTCCCTAAAAAAACCAGGTGCAATTTATAATCAATGGCATCTTAGATTCGAGTAAATACAGCAATACAAGCTGTGAATGTTCTGAAATGCCAATTTAAGTATCATACAAAAAATTTTATTAGTGAAGCAACTGTTATGTTCACTGTTCTGGTCCTGATAGACGAAAGCTAAAAGGACGGTGAAAGAGAGAGCAGAAGACAGCACTGCAAATGCAGAACTTAGGAAAAACCATTCTTGCTGTCTTTTTACACCTCTTCTAGTGCCACAAGTGATCTCGTTGGCAGTGACTCTGAATAGATATGTTACTGGCACAGATGTGGAAGCATTTTCAGGCTGTTGTCTAGACTACAAGGTCAACTATATACTTGCATAAACAGTGTCAACCACCACCCTATTACTTGCCATGCTTGCCTGCAAGCTGGTAATTCTCCATTCTCTAAAATTTGGGATGCAGGGTCTATTCAGCTCCTCCTGGTCTCAGCTTAAGTGAGACCTTCATTAACCTCAGGAAGCACTCTTCTATTTCCTCCTTGATTTGCCAAAGCTATTCAGCAGCCAACTTAGAGAAAGACTCCCTTCCAAAGGCCTGGATTGCATTCTGGATTATTCTCTCAAGAAAATGGCACTTGGACAGGCCAGTACTGCAACCAAGTTTGTTATAGAATCACTCTTCCACTTCACCATGCATCAAAGGGAAGGTGCAATAATTAGCGATCCAGCTGACATCATACCTAATGTGGCTCTGCTTGATGACTGCAGGTCTTGAGAACTGAGCCACTTGATAAGGGGCATTGTTATTGACCCTTCTAGTATGACACTGCACAGGTCTTAATACTGTGGGATTGTAAGTAATGGAAAGCAGTGATTTCTAGGTCGAATAGGTCACAGAATTTATGGGAAGAAAAGATGGGACAACTGCAGAAGTGAATGTTGTGGTAGTAGAGCTTGAGGCATGTGTGGTAGAAGTGACGACAGTGACTGCAGTCACAGTGATGATGGCAATAAAAATTATTTTGCAGTGAAACTTGCAGTCACTTTTACACCACTTTCTGCTAAGTTAAAAAAAAAGTAGTACTGTAAATAAACTCACCTGAAGCACAGCCAGGTCACCCACAATCTGGCTTGACTCCTTTAGCTCAGCTTCAGTACTTGATAGCCATTCTAGGAATGCTGCATGTTCTTCACTAAAACTTTTATGCTCCTTGACAAACTGCTCATATCTCATCACAGATTCCTGAAAAATACAAAATATTTGTACAATAACATTATTAGTGAGAATCTGGCAAGAAAATGCAAATGCAAAATCCAATGCGTTGCATTAGAATTTGAAATTTACAATTACAGAATTTCTAAATCTGCTATTCAGTCACTGGGGGGGGGGTATCTTGTGAACTGTCCAAATTACAGCTAACAGCAACACTGGATGAGAGGTGCATATGCCTGATTAAACATATACTGTATTTCTTAATTACAGTAAAGTAGAATAAATTTTCATAATGTGATTAAAAGATTACTTGTTATGCTCCAAGGCACCACCTCTAATGACAAAATAATGCAAAATTTTATATTTTTTTGTATCAGTAGTCAGAAAATATTTTACTTGCATCTGTTTTTTTAGTTAATCCTACTAGAGGTCACATGTGTCTTGTACAAAAAAATTTAAAGAATATCATTTTGAATAAAATATACCAATACCTTGTTGCAATCAGTTGAAGCAATGGATAAAATTAACGAAAGCCTTTTGTTCACAGCGGCTGTCATGAGACAGCATCATAATACATTTACATTTTGATGTGAAAACGCAATGAAAGAATGTATTGAGTAAGACTCAGGATATGTGCAATAAAAACCTCTGGCAAATTTCTTTAACATAAGTCTTCAATATAACAATCAGGCAAAAGCACCAACTCCCCATCAACATATATGCTTTAAGAGTACCCAATTAGGGAGGCCTGCATGGCTTTGTTACCACTTGAGATGACAATGGTGGAGGAATTAAAATCTCTGCGATACATCCCTTCACCAAGATTGATGTGCAATGCAGATGGTCTTTGAACCATATGTAGCCTCTGCACCGGGCACTCCCCCTAGGCCACTGTGATGCTAAGCACCTTTGCATATTAAATCATCTGCTGCTGGAAGGACATTTACTCAAGATGCTATATTTGTTTGCGGCTTGATGACTAGCAACCCACCCGCCTTGCCACTTCTGCCTGGAAGTGGGTGGACCCACCCCCAGCAGAGAGCAAGTGGACCGACAGGCACTGAAAACACATCTCGGCCAAGCATGGGGGTGGCTACTCCCTCCAGCCAGCCATCCGTTTTCACTCCTCGCTTGCCATGCACTCAGGATGGCAGAAATACTGCTTTACACACCAGAATATTGACAGTTCACTGGAGACTCATCCTCCAACCTGAGCTCCATGCTTACAGTGGTAGTTGTTCCTACGCTGTTTGCACAAGTTTACCAACATCGAGTTTTAGCATTACTTGCTCATGCTGTTTAAACTTGTATTTTTCAATGCATACCGCTGCTCTTGCTAAGAGCTATCAGCTGAGTCTCAAATTTTCGCCCCAAGTGGCATCTCCGTGCCGGACTATCATTCAGAAGTCTCTCTTGCCCCGAGCTTCACTTGAACCTTTACTACAGCCGTTGCTGTCGAATTATTGGCAAACCTGTCCCTCTTCCTTCAGACACTAGTCGAGCACAGGACGGAGATACTTGCTGCTGCATCGCCTTTAGATGGAATAAACAAATATGTACAACGCTTACTTCATTTTACCAGTCATTCCTTTCTCACTTCATTGCCTTTTTCCCACTTAACTTGCTGTGTGTCTGTCCGTGTTCACTCTTCCAGGCATGTGCCTGGTTGACGAGAAGTAGTTTTGACTGAATATANCATGTATTTTTCAATGCATACCGCTGCTCTTGCTAAGAGCTATCAGCTGAGTCTCAAATTTTCGCCCCAAGTGGCATCTCCGTGCCGGACTATCATTCAGAAGTCTCTCTTGCCCCGAGCTTCACTTGAACCCTTACTACAGCCGTTGCTGTCGAATTATTGGCAAACCTGTCCCTCTTCCTTCAGACACTAGTTGAGCACAGGACGGAGATACTTGCTGCTGCATCGCCTTTAGATGGAATAAACAAATATGTACAACGCTTACTTCATTTTACCAGTCATTCCTTTCTCACTTCATTGCCTTTTTCCCACTTAACTTGCTGTGTGTCTGTCCGTGTTCACTCTTCCAGGCATGTGCCTGGTTGACGAGAAGTAGTTTTGACTGAATATACCCTCCAAAGAATGCTCTCACCTTTTTTCAGAGTTTGGTGTTCTGGTTGATGGCAGATAATGCCACCCCTCCGATCAGCACTATGGCAAGGGGAGGGAAATTCTTTCCAAGATTCATAGGGTCAAGGAGACCAAACACTGAAGGTCTCCATGGGACTTAGACTACGAGCTGATAATGCCTCTCATCCAAGAACCATCGCGGTTTCAGTGGGGAACGCTGAGAATACAAGAGGAAGTTTAGCTCTTTAGAAGTTACGTCACTTACTCAACTCTCCCAAAGGAGGAACAGGGAGCCCACTCCTCGAATTCCTATAGGCTTGAGTATCTACAGTCCGAAGGCATACATCCCAGCTGGTCATGCCGCTAGAGATGCCGCGCATCGATAGGGCCAAGTTGGGTACACCCCACAGCACCAGAACCAGGAAGTCACTTCCTCCCTGGGTGGTCCACATGAGCTATTTCCATCCCTGCTCTGTCTAGAATCACTGTTTTTTTACATTGATATGGCCATGCCTGTACCTATGCAACCCCACAAAATAAGAGTTAACTGTTATACCTTCTTTTGTTTTTGCACCTCTTTTGCATCACTGATAAACAACAGTTGTATGCATTGCAACTGCACCAATGCTCCAACACCGGACTGGTCAAAAGAAGGCAGTAAAGATCCTCGCTATGCAATCTAGGCACTCTTGAGGAGCAAGTACCTAATGTCTCGAGGGTGTACTGTAAATAAGAGGGAAGAGGCTGCGCTACTTAGACGGGCATCATGCGCACCTGCCACTAAATGGAGCTGGCCGACAGCAGCACCCGCATCTCCAGCACATGTATTATGTACTCACGGTTCCCCAGAAACTGTAGCTACTGCCACCCACACCACCGAAGCGACAACCCATTGTCACATCATGACCTCCAGTTTCACCAGCCGTGCAGACACTCAAACTGGGCCCTTCTCGCCCTGCACCCCCGCACCCTGCCGGCATCTCTGTAGGGAACTTTGCGCCTATACAAGCCCCTACGCAGTCCATGTTAAAACCTGTCCCACCACTGGGGGTCCGTTGCATTATTGAGATACAGGTTAACCCTGCAACGTCTACCAAGTAGGGTGAGTGAGTGAACAACCCATATATGGAGCCCCACTTCTTAGCTCTCAGAGGGGGAGCTAGACATCAGCAGTTAGCAAACAGACCATTGGCGTTAGGACATCCAGCCACCTCTTTAACCACCATTTGCACGGCGGCACTGCTGCCTACAGTGGCTTTATTATTCAGAGGTGGTAACTGAGCTGTCAATCACTATTTTGCCGTCGTCTTGCCTTCAGCTTCATTAAAATATTATTTTAGGTATTATTTGAGCCCCAGCGAAGTTATCTTGAAACCATACATTGGAGCACAATAAAACTGCACTTAATAGCTTGTCACTATCTGGGGTGGTCGAGTGGTCTGACCACCTGCCCACCACATGAGTAAGATGTAAATAATTAAAACCTGGGATGTCAGTAAGCCTCTGTCAACCATCACAAGTATGAGCATTCTGGGTAATGTGGAGCATTTGGTAAGTGTGGCTGGCGAGCACGAGCAACAAACTATTGTCTGCTACTTTCAGTCACACTCCCACAAGAGACAGTGCTGTCAGGGTTAAACTGCACACCCATAGATGATGGAACTACACTTTTACTGAACAGAGGACATAAATACTGATTTGTTTAGCCAGATTTGATGCTGAAGTCACCACATAGTACAAATACAATTCAGAACACAAGAACCAAAATCATGTTACCCTTAATTATATAATATTAGTTTTTCTGCCAGTCTACCAGCATGCTTCTCGGAAATAACCAGAAATGAGTCCTGCACAATTTCTACTTACAGGAATTCTAGAAACCCCAGAGTTGGCCAGTCCCATTTTTCTAAAGGTGCACGTGCATGCTTCGTATTAATTGAAGAGGCCAGACATCTATCGCAGAATATTTTTCAAATATTTATCTATTAATTTGACGTAATATATTTCAAACCCAAGTTGTTTTGAGCACACATGAGATGAAAAATTCACTTTTAAAAGCATGTGCTAGATACACTTATAATACGACACAGCAGTGAAATAGGCGACCAAGCTACCATCTGTCGGCCAGTGTGCGCGGCTCGCTTCGGAAATCACGTTCCCATGAAATGACACTTTTCATGTGTAAAGTGGAAATATATGAACGAATTCTCAGAGTTTTAAATTTTCCGCGAGCTCTATAAATATTTTAACATAACATATTTCCATGTGAAGCGATTCTGCTTGCTAATAATTTGGATTCGGCCTGCAATTGCCAAGCCTTTCTGAGGCCGGATCGCCATTTTGTTTTTTTTTAGTTGACTCCCCTCCCATTTCAGCAACAAAGTGAAAATAAATGTTATTTATTTATTAAAACCATGCATGACGTGTTGTTTGCGTAGGAGTCATTCTTGTGGCCAATAATATTTATGTTAATATGATATTTTGTCATCCAATCGTACTCGGTGCCACGGTTAATTTATAAATAGCNAATAATATTTATGTTAATATGATATTTTGTCATCCAATCGTACTCGGTGCCACGGTTAATTTATAAATAGCATCTGCATGTACAAACGACTGTACACTACAAAGTTTCGCCTTTTTGACGAGCAGATACCAGTTTTAATCGTGAAATGCTTTATTATTATGAATGAAAATGTCCTATCTGACAATTTCCTTGAATTCTTAATATTTCCAAGTTTCACACATATTCACTGTTAAAAAACGTGTGTAAATATAGTACCCGAACACTTTTAATATTAAAATTAATCAGTATCGCATCACTCGACTGCAGTCAAGTAATTAATAGCGTGCGTGTAGGTTATTAATAGCAGCGGCGTTTGACTGGCAGCAGCTGTTCTATATTTGACTTTTAACTGATGGCTCTATGGTTAAACCGCAACCCGATTAAGCCGTNACTGGCAGCAGCTGTTCTATATTTGACTTTTAACTGATGGCTCTATGGTTAAACCGCAACCCGATTAAGCCGTCCCTGGTAAAACGGGAGTTAACTGTAACCGTAAGTGTGTTCGCAAGTGGTGAGGGCACACGTAGGGGCTACGTAAAAGTTTCAAAAAAAGTTACAAAGAAGCCAGAAATTAAGATAATCAGACCTGCTGCCTTTCTACTGGCATTATCGCGGCCAGAAGGCTACCTCCCTGGGCGTCCTTCTAACCATTAAACACAAAGCATAAACCCTGGCAATAAATAAGACAACATAATGCTATTATTTTGCATAAAACATTTCAAACAGAAAAACAAATTCTTATAACACATAAAATTAGTAAAGACAAACACACTTTTGAAAATTTGGGTCTGGGTGGCTGGGAGTATGTGATGTCGATGATTTGAGGGGTTCAAGAGTATGTGAATCATGTGGTGGTGCACTTGGGTGCCTGGTTACCAATAGTGTTGGTGACATCACGTTTCTGCCCAGCATTTTGGCATGTTGCCTCTGTTTTACTTCGCTGGTCTCTTACACTGCTCACTCACCCTATCACACACACTAACACATGTCCTCAGGCTGTATTCCAAATGCTACTGGGTGACCACCAGACCCAGGCTAGATATTAGAGGAGGAACGATGACAAACTTTGAGCCTTTTAGTTGCACAAGAAGTTTGTTTTTAGGTACAAAGCCTGAATAAGCTGCTGGATGAACTTGCTGACATTCCTTTATGAGAAAGTCCCTAAATAAACACCACTGCAGTTTACCTTGGCTCATCTCTCCAGCCTTGTTCTTCCCCTGTCAACACCTGAAATATGGCTGGTGCCACTTTCCTACTGACTAGCTTTAATACAGATAACATAAGCTAGAACTGCCTGGTCAACACCTCAGATCTTCAGATCCAGCATTCAGACTTTCCTTCTGCTCCTTCTGTCTGATATCCTACATACTCTTCTTTCATAATGGAATAATGGAGAAGGCTGGGAGTCGTAGAGGATTAGGAAAATTGGATTTTTCCATAAGCACTACTTAGCAATGCTGGAGAAAGTCAAACCGTTACCATTNCGTAGAGGATTAGGAAAATTGGATTTTTCCATAAGCACTACTTAGCAATGCTGGAGAAAGTCAAACCGTTACCATTGCTGCCAGAGCTACCTGCATTCATTCCCTCGTAGCACCAGTCTTAATACTAAAATATATCACTAAGACAGTTTCTTCGGCAGGACTTTCATGAATCATGACTTGGCTGCTTTACTGCCAGCCACTACACCATCAGCATTATCAATGGCAGGGATTAGGCCATGCAGCTCCACGCTCAACTGCATGCACACTGCTTCTCCCAGGCATTATGTTCTGGCTCTGAAACTGGTGCAGTTATCAGTATACTCATAGTAGTTCGAGATGTAACCGTCTGCTACAACCAACAGCAATAGCAGAAACTACAGTCAACTACACAATAAATCTGGGTCAAAGTTACATGTCTGTTTAGCACCTGGTGGTATACTCTGCTGACCACGACTTTTATAGCAATGCAAGTGAACCACAAGAAAGCACCTGGTAATCCATGCTGATAGACCATGATAGTGAATACGCAGGTACTGAGCCACAATTGTTACCAGATACATACATAGGAAATGCAAGGTAAGCTGTCTGCTTTAAAAACACAGATGGGGATACCTTTCACAAGTGCTGTCACATGTGGCAAAGTGACAAGTTCAAACTTAAAATAAACTCTCTGGTTCAAAATAACTATGTATGAAATATTTCAGTATATTCTTTCCTGAAAAGTCATGCTAAGCAATAAGCCTTGCTAAATAAATTTACAAAATTCACTTAGAATGATTTAATGATTTATGGCAATAACTAAATATATGCAAGAACTACATTACCTTCGTGATATTCTTCAATGCCTGGTAGCGTGTTAGTAACCTGGAGACCTTGACGGACAACTCAGACTCCCCCTCAATAAACTGACTCTGCTCAGATGCTTTGTTGAATTCATCTCCTTTGGCAACAATCTCTTCTTCGACAGACTTCAGCTTGTTCAGGTGAGACTGTTTAGCATCAAGGGTGCTCCTTAGACTTTGGTCCTTCACTTGTGATTCCTTCTGCTTTATCCAGGCAGTCAGTGAGTCCACAATCTCCTCAAATTGTGTCCAGCGGCTGCAAAGTTGCTTCAGCTTGTTTTGGGCCTCCACACAGCGAGATAAGAACAACTCCCAGGCTTTCTTCTGCTCCTCAAACTCTTTGAGTAGACTAGGATGCCCGGATGACTCAGTTTGTTGCAAAACAACCTGAAGTTGCCTGCTGCATGCTTCAATAAGTTTATCACCCTCATCTTTATGCTGTAATAATGTTTCAATCAATGCAAGTTTTGAATCAGCCCCTTCCTTCTCCAGCAGTGTTTCATCAGTCACAATCGCTGCTTCCATTGTTAAGGCACTGAGCCAATCACGCATCTTTTCCAGGACTTGCAAATAACTTTCATGGTCAGCAACATGTGTCTCAGAAACTGTAATTCTCTCATCTACATCCCTTGAAAGTTTCCCATAGAAGGAAAGGATTTCATTAAACTTCTCTGCAGCCTCAGAATCTGACATTTCTCCTATTTTGTCCTGCAGCTGTTTCATGATGTTCTCGTGGGTGTTCACATCCTGTGCGAGAGCTCTGTAACCATGCATAGCCATTTTCTTCTCTTTTAAAGTTGCTTTCAGTTCCATTTTGTCACCCAGTTTGGCTTCTGCTTCTGTCAACCACTGTTTCACTTGTTTGTAGCTGTCTTCAAATGAAGACCTCTGCAACATGATGCCTTCAACCTTCTTATGGATCATGTTGACCCTGTCAATAAGCGATTCTGAGGAATCTCTGAGTGCACGCAACTCAGCTCGGACAGCCTCTCGATTCTCAGGTGTAATACCTGGAAACAATGCTTCTCCAAGTTCTACAGCTTTATTCAAAAGTGTCTGACCCTTTTCTCGCTCTGCTGCAAAGGCCTTCAGTTCTTCCAACTTCATTTGGTAGGTCTGCATTGGTTTGGCTCCCGAAGAAAGGAGGTTCTCATATGATTTTAGCTTACCTTCAGCATCGTCAAGCCACTTCTCCATATCTTTCACAGCTTGCCTATAACTATCTTTGTTTTTATTCAGCCCTTGCAGTCTTTCAATGTATGTATTTACAAACTTCAAAACAGCTTGATATCTGGTGACAAGATGGCCAACATATTGTCCCACTCGAGATTCTGGACTTTCTGTCATTATCTCATCACTAAGCTTTTTAATTTCTTTTATTTCAGGTTCATAATCTGTTATCTGCTTTTTGAAACCTTTTATTTCTTTAATTTTGTCCTTGAGTGATGAGAAATTTAGCTGATTCACAGATTCTGCACGAACCTTACCTTCTGATTCTTTTAGCCATGAAGCTATGTTTTCAGACATGAGCTCATATTTTTGCCACAAAGAAATGTTATTTTCTAATGACTGTTTTGTGCTATCATACGTACTTTTAAGTGCTTCTAACTCTGTTACTACCATTTTCCTCTCTGCAGCAAGTTCTTGAATTTTCTCTGGCATTTCTACTTGTTCAAGAAATTGCAAAGATTGATCTAGGTCAGATTTCTTAGCCTCAAAGTCATGAAGCCCTGCTTCAACATCTCGCAGAGATGACAATTTAACCTCTAGGTTATACCTGTCACTTCCTGCTTCTGGAAAACACCAAGCAACTTTTTCTTTGTGAGTTGACACACCCCTCTGTAAGGTACCTACTTTTTCCGCATGATATTTCTTCAAGAAAGTCAATAATGTTGATTCAACTTTATTGGAATGTGAAAGAACATTATTGTAACGTTCCTGCAGACCACTTAGCTCCTTAGCCAAACCTGATTCTCCAAATGATGGATATCTTGTTTTTATTTCATCAATCCTCTCATTAACATTCCTAAGGTCTGATCCAAAGTTTTGCAGTTCTTGCTTTAAATGCTGGCATTTCTGAAGTCTTTCAAGAATCTTTGTGTTCTCACCTGTAAGATCATCACATCTGATTAGTGCCTCTCTTATCTTTGTGATTGAATCACTTGCCTTTTTAATGTCATCACGTATATTCTTCTCTCTCTCTCCAAACATACATGCAATATCCTCCAACTTATCTGCAATATTTTTCACATCTAAAAATTCATCAGACAAGAGTTTATTCAGAGATTCAAGTGTAGAAATTGGCTTTCCATCATTCAGTTTCACGAGCTGTGATGTTTTTGTCACAATGCTTGTTTTCAAGTTGTAGTAAGTGGGCAGTTCATCCTTATATCTGTTCAGTCTAGACTGCCCACCATCACTGTCTGACATATTCTCTAGAGCATTTGACAATCCATCACAAGTTTCACTAAGCCAACGAAGTACTTCATTTTTAGATTCTTCTATCTGTTTCCAAATTATTATCTGAGCTTCCAGACTTTGCAGTTTCTTAATTAAGTCATCATAAGCATGTTGCCACTCTTTGTGTATTTTTTTGAGCTCG
Organism: Clitarchus hookeri; assembly: GCA_002778355.1. Lineage (NCBI taxonomy): Eukaryota > Metazoa > Arthropoda > Insecta > Phasmatodea > Phasmatidae > Clitarchus > Clitarchus hookeri. Next base: position 171,531 of record NQII01000296.1, on the reverse strand, counting down.
TCTTCAACAACAGTAACTTTGAAACCAGGAATTGCCTCTGCCTGCTTGAACAAGATTTGTCCTTTGTTGTCCATTGTGTCCACAGAAAGTTTTGCTTTCTTCAGTGTCTCTAATGCTTTCTTTGTTTTCTCATGCATTATGTTTGCTTGCATGAAGTCATTAGGTGCACCCTGTGCTGACTCACACAACATGTGCGCTTCAGAAATACCACTGTACACTTTTTCCTTTGCATCATTANAAGATTTGTCCTTTGTTGTCCATTGTGTCCACAGAAAGTTTTGCTTTCTTCAGTGTCTCTAATGCTTTCTTTGTTTTATCATGCATTATGTTTGCTTGCATGAAGTCATTAGGTGCACCCTGTGCTGACTCACACAACATGTGCGCTTCAGAAATACCACTGTACACTTTTTCCTTTGCATCATTTAAATGCATCCATGCAATGTTCATTTCTGTGTACTTTGCTTTCTGTTCCTTAAGGGTTTCATTGACTTTTTCCCAGTTGGCATCAATGGATGCTAAAATATTCTGTAAAGTCGTGATATTACTCTGGTCTTCTTCTAAGAGAATTTTTCCTTCTTTGTGCAGCTTGTCTTTTGCTTCTTGTTTCATCTTATGTTTCTCAAGTAAACTGCATATGTCTTTGACAGCTTGCTCAAGTTTATCAAAACTATCAACGTTATGCAAAATTTCTTGCGTAGCTCCATGTGTTGCAAGGATTTCTTCTGACAGGATTTGCTGTATCTGCTGGAAGTGTGTCCACTGGGCACCAACCTGAAATTTTGCGAAAACAATGTTACAACGTAGTTCAATACATTTATCAATCCGTAAATGTAAAACACAGAAACAATCACCACTCTGTATAAACATCCATAAGATTTAGAATTACAAATAATACCTGATTATCATGTTTATAATTTTATTACGTTCTCACTACTGCCAATTTTTTACAATTATTTCCAGACTGATATGAGTGTAACATGTGTAAAGAACCATACACTTTCTGCTATAACATTACCTACACAAATTTTTCATTATTTTTATAATTTCATTTACTGTATTAAAGTTTACTTTAATATATTTATATTTTTTTAAATCTTGCTATAATTATTAGTTTATGCATTATTGCAACACATACAAATGTCAAAAAAAAAGTATGGCACTGTACCTCTCTCTTTGTAAATACATAAAATGAAAATCTTTATATTATTTTTGACAAAGGTTTAAATTAACCTAACATCAACACTAACCAGTTTTCAATCTAGAGGCCATAGTGACCTCTGTGATGAAGTTAATTAGAGAATTAATACAGTGGACTCCTTATCTACCATTTTTCAGGGAACTGTCAAAAAATTTCCATACATTCAGAATTTCAGTAGATGAGGGTTTGACATATTTGTAAAACAATAAAACACAACTTCTAATCTTATTAAACTTCATGTTGAGTATAATATGTGAGCTGTACATCATCNTTTGTAAAACAATAAAACACAACTTCTAATCTTATTAAACTTCATGTTGAGTATAATATGTGAGCTGTACATCATCCGTGAATAAAATTTACCGAATAGGAATTTAAAAAAAAAGTATTACTGTATTATTATGACTGTAAATAATGCATTACAAAACATTTCACCTCAACTCGTTTAACACTTTGACTGCCACCATACTTCACATAAAATGTGTGTTTTTGNACATTACAAAACATTTCACCTCAACTCGTTTAACACTTTGACTGCCACCATACTTCACATAAAATGTGTGTTTTTGTCAAGGTCCTTTTATTGAATTGATTGCTTTAGTTTAATAAGATAAATAAAATAAGCATATTTTATGAAAAAAAGTCTATGGAAGATGTTTTAGAGTTTCGTGAATAAATGTGATGCACATGACCAGAACCAAAATATAGCTGTGCATCATATTGATACACATGGTGGTCAAAGTGTTAAATAAAGAACATAACATAAAAACATACAGTATACAATTCATTATAATCCAACACTGAATGCAAGCCGTTCCCAAACTTTCAAAGCCCCTGAAAAAGAAAATAATATAACACAGAATTTTGAATGTCCCATGCACACTCAATCAGCTGAGACCATGGAGAGGTTATCGACCAGTGTGTTCATGGCAGGCGGGTAAGATAGAGAAGGGGAAGTCTCAGTGGTGGAAGGAGTGAAATAATCTAACCTTCTCCTTCCAAACCAGTCGGTACACAAAGGGAGGGTGTAAGCATGCCACACTGATTACTAGGCAACTAACTCCCTCCTCGCCAGCCGTGTAAAGGAAAGAAACGAGGACAGCTGAAGCTTACGCAATCAAGGCCGCATATCTTACGTTGGTGATGCTATGCTTGTGTGGCAAAAAGTTATTTTTATTAGTAATATTTCACTTGAAAANGCCGCATATCTTACGTTGGTGATGCTATGCTTGTGTGGCAAAAAGTTATTTTTATTAGTAATATTTCACTTGAAAAGAGTGTGATTTTGAGACAGATATAAATAAGGTGATTAAAATTTATTTATTTACGATCTTCAATAACTAATTATTCAAAATCACATCTACCGATTTTCCTATACACTTACACCTGTCGCGAGTTACGTTGTGCTCGGACTCGGTGCGTACACATTAATTTGATGACAAAAGGTTGTAACGACGCAATTTATTAATTATCGGGATACGCGGTTCATGTTCTTTCGTTTTGCTAAGCTTCATAATATTTTATCGAGATTCTAAATAAAAGCAGTGGTAGTTCATTTATCAGGCATCCGGTTGCCGTTTCAGAAATCTTAGTTTTTGTTGAGCGTCATCATTAGATTAGAGACGTTCCGACTGCGTCGACAGGGTTTGTTCTAGAAGTTTGATTATCTTTAACTGACGGCGCAGTTAAGTGGGCTACGCAGTTTCGGATAGCGTGGGAAGAGCATGGCGACACATGCAATGCCCATATTTGGTTGCGTTTTATGCTCTGAGGAGAGGGCGTGGACAGGCACGCTGCGACAGTGCCTATCGCCGTCGAGCAGTCGTCACCCAGTGATCCAGCAGTTTACAACCAGAAACTCGCCAAAGCCGCGTCGGGCGTGGCAAATAGCCCCCACACCGACAACTTTAGTCTGCTCATTTAATTCTCAGCTGGTGTGGGAGGTCGCTGCCTATGTTTTTCTTCGGGCAATGAAAATTCTCAAGACGTAAATAATCAATTAAGCACTGTGGCGCAGCTCTGTACTTGTCCGTTTATCTGTGAACCTGTTCGTACTCGGCATACCTGAAGATTGTATGTGAACTGTTTCAATTGATTGGTAAATAAAAGTATAGAACAAATAAACCAGAACTTGACTTCTTTATTTAATATTTAATTGGTGCCTTTTTTTTTTAGAGTTTCATGTTGCTACCACTGAGCTAACCGAGTGGTAACTTCCAGCCATCAACACCTTGACGTGCAGTATTATAAATATGGACGAACATATCCACGTGCCACATTACAAGGTGTCTATTAGGCCCTTCCAGGATATCAGTTTGTTCAGAAGATGTGTGACTATTAAAATAAATTATCCTTCTCTCCGCACAAGAAGCTACTGAAAATGAACTTTACACTTGGTAATACAGGCAGTCCTCTACTTTCATACATAATGTGTTCCTGAAAATGTGCGTAAAAGTTGAATGTATGAAAGTTGAATCATATATTTGCATGTAATAATAGGGGTTACGTTCCAAGGTTACAAGAAATTTAAACAAAAATTTTGGTAGAAAGATAATATATTTAATTGATTAACATGTTATTTTTAATAAGTATTTCATTGAAAATGATGAATAAATGTACATGTGCAATAACTTCTTACCTGAAATGATTTTTCCACACCTGTATACATATTTGATTGCAAGTACTATGTGCATAAATAAGGTAATTAAATATGCTTCCTACTTTCTGTAAAATTGTTGTGCAAATTAACATTTTATTTTGTAGATTGTAAAAACTATGTAAAAGTTTTTCAGAGATTCTTATATTATTTTAACAGAAGCACTTATTTGTATTGTGCCAATATCACAGCCATATCTAAACATTCATAACATATGATCCACGAACACTGGAAAACATGGCAGGCAGTGTTAGATAGCAACTAACAGTGCTATATCAATATGATGATAGGTTGCTAGATGTATGAAATACCAAATTGGTCGTATGAAAGTTGATTTAGAGGTGATAATGTGTCATGTATGAAAGAGCGAATTGTACGAATCTCAAATGTATGAAAATCGAGGACTGCCTGTACAAGTCACTCAATGTTCAAACAATTTTTGGGAGGTCAAGTATATGCTGCCTATTGAGTTAAATTAATATTTTGATTAAAAATCATGTTGATTTTATGCCAGTTACAATTAAACACCAACTTTATAGGAAAAAACCACCTTCAAACACAAAATAAAACATCTGTAAAAAAAATAATTCCTTGTTAAAATATATTACCTAAAATTTTCAGGCAAAACCATTTGCTTTGAAATATTAATGATGAAAGGAGCAACTATTTTGAGCAACGGACAATATTAATAAAGTTTCTAAGATTGGATTACCATCCCATACTCCTGACTGCCGTGACCTTGTTATACTGTGTACCATATAAGAAGGCCACATTCTTGACAGTTAACAATCACAGTGCCTTTTTGTTTACGTATCCATTCGCCATCAACTGGTGTCAAGTATAGGCTTAAATGCGGCGAGTCAGTGCGTCCAGGAGGTGCTGCTACGTGTGGCAATTAGTGAACTGCTTGGGTGGTGCTTCATTCGTAAACGAAGCTTGGTGGACGTGTGTAGGGTNTGCTACGTGTGGCAATTAGTGAACTGCTTGGGTGGTGCTTCATTCGTAAACGAAGCTTGGTGGACGTGTGTAGGGTTGTTTGTAAACGCTGTACACGAAATATATGTTACTTTAAAAATTATACAGACCTCGTGGGAAAATAAAATAATTTGNTGTTTGTAAACGCTGTACACGAAATATATGTTACTTTAAAAATTATACAGACCTCGTGGGAAAATAAAATAATTTGTATATGCGCGTGAATACGTTATTTTAAACAACAAAACTATATGTTTCTGGGTGTAGTTCAGGATATGGATAACAGATAGCGTGGAAAGGCGTGTTGTAACAGATGGCACGCCTGTACCTCACAAGATGGCAGCACATGGTTGGAGAGTCTGGAAATGTGAAAAAGGTTTCGTTACATTTGGATACGGATCGTTTTATTGTGCATCTCATTTTGAACACCTATACATTACAATTTTATTACGAAGTTTCGTTTCTAAAACTAAAAACTGCTGTTTTATGACCACGTAAAATAAAATGTATTAATTAATCCACGAACTCTTTCTTGTCGGCGTATTTTCTGCTTGTCTAATGTGCGTCGGCACTGCTCTCAGAATAGCCAACATAATACTAATTTCTGTTTGTTCGTGCATCAGCTGATACAGGATTTTGTAAATGGCACATTGTTTGTTTTGAATACATCAATTTGCCACTCATTNTGTTCGTGCATCAGCTGATACAGGATTTTGTAAATGGCACATTGTTTGTTTTGAATACATCAATTTGCCACTCATTGACTGTCAGAATGTGGCCTTCTTATACGAAATGAACTATAGAGGTCAGAGTTGGTGGAGCACTTGACCGCTCTGTTGTGTGGTGCGTTTGACAGGATGACTGTGCATCGTTTAACTGAAATCATATGATTAGTTTTATTTAATGCTTTATATAATTACAGATTGCCCTCTTGCCAGGCATATAAGGGGTGGAATTAAGCGCATGCAATCAAGAGAGACAGGGCACAGCTTTTTTNAGATTGCCCTCTTGCCAGGCATATAAGGGGTGGAATTAAGCGCATGCAATCAAGAGAGACAGGGCACAGCTTTTTTACTATATAACAGTTTCCCCTCTTGCTGTCCTTACTCTGTGTCTCACCAGCATGTAAGGGGAGGAATAAANTTTTTTTACTATATAACAGTTTCCCCTCTTGCTGTCCTTACTCTGTGTCTCACCAGCATGTAAGGGGAGGAATAAAGGTGCATGGCTAAGACACAGATAAAGAAGAAAAAAAAAGCATGCAAGGACACCACACTGGTTGCTAAGTAATTGCTTACCCTCTCATCAAGCATGTAAGGGGAGAGAGCATGCCAGACTCACCAAGTTGCAGACTGTATTAAATGAACTGGAGAGCACCGCACCGAAGTAATGATAAACGGCGCCACGTTTTTTTAACATATTTCACATCCAGTTATTAGATGTTTGCATAAACAACAAGCTTAAAAAGAGATTGCTGGAGGAAATCATAAGTGACAGGACCGAAAGATATTTCAATTGAAACAATAAATGATAAAATGCCATTATTTATATAGGAGTTTTGTTGGGACCACTGAAAATTAATGGTGAATATGGTTCATTGGTACATGCGTTTTCGGTACATCGAGAATCCACTGTAATAGATCATTGTGTTCCAGGTTTGAATATTGAATGAGCCATGGTCATTGTTTCTATTTTTAAGGTAAGCCTAGTACATAAGCCACATGCTGATTTTCTTTCCAATGTAAAATAAGATTGCTAAGTTACAACAATTTAAAATAAAATTAATGGCAGCCTAAAAAACAGATGAGGTGAGTGAGAGAGTATAGAGAAGGCACAGAACAAAAACATCATTAAACTGAAGCTGTCTCACAATTTAAATTATTAATGCAAACATTTGATTTTTTATTTTCATTTGTTTGGACATTTAGTGCCACCCTTTTATGTGTACCAGCTAACAGGGAGAGGGGTGCAGCTTATGTGCTAAACCAACATAAACCTCTTTCTATTAATGCCTTACACGTCTATGGCTTCCATGGAATATGAACCTGCAACCTCAACCATGGAGGTCATCTGCCAACCACCAATCACCATTACTCTATGTGCAGAGCACAGTTATTTTGACAATGGTGCTTTATGGCATAATTCTCACCTTTTCAAGTACTTGCTTCTTGTCTATCAGCTCTCTCTGCAGAACTGCCACCTTCTTCTGTAGGTTCTCCACCAGGGACACAGCTGTGACACTCTCGCCTGTCTGGGCATCCATCAACTTGGTGTCACTCTGGTGGCTCATCCCATCAATGGCAGGGACAGCACCTGACCATTCCCGCACCTTCGAGGAGATGGTGGCCAGCTCCTGCTCCAGTTCTGCCAGCATGTCAGCTTGTGGCTTCTGGCTCTCTAGCTGATAGCGAATGTGCCCCAGCTGACCTGTGGTGTCCAAGTACCAGCTCATCAGCTCCGACCACTTCTCAAGGGCAGTCTTCTTCTCCTGCAGGTTGTCTTCCATATCCTGAGAAACCACGATTATATAATCAGGGAATATGTATGAAATTTAACATTAGTTAAAAGTGTAAAGAAAAAATAAATCATAATTCAGTAAATAATAGCTGTGGTTGCTGGGTCACAAGTTATCACTATCATAATATGTAGGAAATTGAAAAGTAAAAATAAAATACTGATTTCTTATCAATGTACTGTGTACAAACTATCAAAAACTGTCAAAACTATGTGCACAAACAGCAAAGTGCACACAAACAGACAAAGAAAGACATGAGCTACTGAGCCATAGCAGTTAAAGGAAGGACAGTCATCACGCAATGACAGACAAATGGAACAACAGGGAACAATCCTGTAAGAAAAGCACTTTTATCCATTTTACAAGAAGGTTAGGAAGTGTCCTAATAAAATGAACTATCTGATACATGAGTGGCCACTGGCATATATCAAGGAATGGTGATATGGACAATAACATTTGAAAGAAAGTTATTCATAAAAGTCTTCAAAATACTGTAAAAATCATGCATAAACAGAGGTAGATGCACGCAGCACTATAAATTGCAGTGCCAAGAGTATGAAATATCAAAAGTGCCCACTATGGAGGTGTGTGCAAGGAAACCAATTATACAATATTTCTTTACTTATAGCAGTTGTTAAAGAAAAGACCAAAATATATTACTTGAGTTCCACTTGACTTTAGAAGGAGCAGCTACTCTCTCTCTGCAGATGTATAAAATACAGACAAAAGGTACTGACGGCCCAACATCTTACTTGGTACTTGGAAACGAGAGTGCTGTAACTATGCATCAGAGTCTCTGCCTCAACAGGACTGCTGAAGCTCTGCAACCTCTTCACTTCATCATAGATGGCGTTGAATGCCGGCTGCTGGTCTGAGTGTTCCTGCATCAGTGCGTGGACTGACTGCAATGCAGAGTCCACATGGTCCAGCTTCACGTCTTGCATCTTTGCTGAGCGACCATCCAGCTCACCCAGCCAGGTCATGAAATCTGCCATCTTGGCATGGAATTCTTGTCTAAAAAATAATGCTTACTTTAAAATAAAGCCATGCTGTGTATAGATGTCAGTACAGGATGGTCTCTTATTTAACTTACACTTTATGGTAAGTTTTACATCTACAGAACAAATAAATCCACAGTTTTCACCATTGAGAAACCAGAATGTATTCTTCCAGCAGAGCTGAGCTATTATGTATTAACACACAGCTAATGCAACCTAGTAGTTATCAAGCCTGGCTATAAAAACTTTTTTTTAACATAAAATATTAATATAATAATCAAAGGATACAGGTCTAATGATACTCATTACAGTAATCAATGCTATCCTCTTTTCACATTCAATTTAAATACTGTACAAAACACAAAACTATCAAACTGATCTTTTAGGAAAATCATTGCTAAATTACCTAACATTGTACAGTTTCTCTGTGCTTCTCTTAGTAGTCTGAACTTGTCTTTGTAATCTGAATTACTTTCTGGCCACAAGAAAGCTGATAAGTTACTTAATGTGTAAACCTCATTACTTTTGTTGTGTCTATAAGCAAGTTAAACAAGTCAAGTTAATGGCATAAATTAAGGAAACTGGACAGAACTAAAAGAAACTGTATTTATGTGTTACTATAGTGACTTTACTCTGTTGCAGTCCTGTGGAGTTAACATGAAAACATTTATATTGTATAGACTACAAGACACTAACCTCACGTACCACTAATTTCCAAAAAATGCACAAAACTGTTTTAACACTTATCATGGAATATTCTAGAGTGTAATTAACACACTACCCATGGTTTCTTGAATGTCTGTATTTGAGCTGATATGGGGAAGTGTATTCATACTGAAAATAGCTAACAAGTCACATCATCTTGAAAGCATTTCACATGCAAAAACTTTACCTTAATGTTACTCATGTATGTTTTAACAAACTTTTCTTCATTATTCACTACCACCGACATAATGTCAGCTTTATGACATACTAAATAATGACATGATTCAGTATTTTGCCTATTACCACCTTGTTACCGTAATGAAAGAAAATTCAGTCCACACGCAGACTTTCCAGTAAGTGTGCTCATGGCAAGAAAAATTGCTCGACCTGATGGTATTGGCTGTGTTTATTGTGGATAGTACCATAATCAGCAAAAATCTCTTTTTTTAGTTTTAGGAGTCTCAGAAGAGTAGAACACAAAGAAAGAGAATTGTATTAAAATACAAAAAAACCCTGCACACAAACCAATATTATATAGTGTAACGTCGCAGTCGTCAGAAGTGGCGACTGGAAATTACAGCTCGGTGTTACTCAATCAATAGAGACATGAAACGTAAAAAAATTGTATAAAAATAAAATTAATTCCAGTCTTGGTTTAGTTACTCTTTACTTTTATTTAACATTCAAATGAACCAGTTCACATACAATCTTGAAGTATACAGAGTCACAAACAGTCAGTTTTACCAAACAAACAAACAAAGAGCAGCGCCGCAGTAGTTAATTATTATTCACGTCATTCAAAGTTTGCATCTCAAGAGGAATTTACGAAGGCAGGAGGGACATCAGTTCCCTCCTGGCACCCTAATGACCTCCCACACCGGCGGAAATAAGTTAGTAGGATTAAGTTGTTGGTCGAAAATAATTGAAGTTAAAAAAATTTAGAGGTCACGGATGCTTGCCGGTGTGGGCGATATTTGCCACGCTCGATATGTCTTCTTCCAGAGCTGGTCCTATTTCGTTAGTGGGCGTTAGGCAAACAGGATTTAAGTCACTCCGTACCTACCCCCACTCTTTGCCCCAGGGTGCCAAAACGTGACCATATAAGGGCATGGCGTGGGCCAGAATAACCACTCCCCACGCCACGCCGAACTGCGTCGTAGTAAAAATATAATCAAACTTCCAGAAGGAAAAAATGTCTACTGCAGTTGGAAAGCTTCTATCTACAAATGCTGACGCTAACAAAAACTAAGATTTCTGAAAAGGCAAATGTATGCCCGATAAACATTCTACCATGGCAATAACTTTGAATACTGTTAAAATATTACAAAGACTCCCAAACAAAAGAAAATTAACCAAGTATACCAATAATTATTATAACTGCGTCATTACAATAGACACAGTAAAGGTATTTATAATACACCGGTTACATTTCTTTATTACGTGTATAATCATTGAGTAACTGAAGTAGATTATAACTTTACAAAAATGACCAAGCACTTTTTGTGAACATACAGTGGAAAGATACACGCTACAGTAAGTATATGCAAATAGGAACCAAGCAAGGCTTTCAAAAGTTCTCACTCCACCATGAATGGCATTTATCAGCAGATGAACATGAGCTGTATGTGAGCATATACTTTCTAATCTAAAAACTTTCATTCAAAATTGTACGTATTACTGTAATTTTAAACAAACCTCTGTGTAACAAAATTGAAGGGACTGAATTACTGTGTGTTTGTTATAGAGGAGTTATTAATAGAGAGGTGATTACAATGTGCTCCTTTTCTCTCATGCAGATAATTCTGAATCTAGTTGCTGCTGAAATTGAATTGCTTTCCCTCTTTGTAAACAATTTGTGTAAGAAAGGTATGTATTTTGAAAAATAATTTTCTTTTGAGCACATACACAGTAAACCCTTGTCGCCACTATTAGCAAAAATCACAATTTTTGTACAAAAAATACATTTCGTATTTTTTTTGGAACAACTGTTATGGAAACAAACAATAAAAATTCTCAGGAATTTAATTTACAAATCTCAATAACTAAGAACTCTACATGATTAAAAAAGTAATTGTTACACAGAAAAAGAGACAACCATATTAGCTTTTATGGCACATAACATAATAGCTGTTGTCCCTATATGTTTTTCTTTCTTTTTGTGTTTGGAAATATTTTTAAAATAAAGGTTTTTTGAAGTTTTAAATACAGTCTTGTAAAAAGGGAGCATTATAAAGAGAAATGAAATATAATGAAACTTGTGATGTCTGTTGTAAAGGGGTTTCGTGCTGAAGTGAGAAAAATAGTTTGTTATAAAGCGTAAAAAGTGCCTTGTGTTGTATAAAATTCTGACGTGATCAAACACAAATTTTGTTATAGAGAGGTAGGGATTCAGCCTACAAACTTTGTGAGGTTATATTCTTAATTTAAAATTAAGTGAGAAATATATCAGACACTTTCTACCTAAACTTAATATTAAAGGAGACATGAGCCTTTGAAAATCAAAAGAAACAAAGTGAAATTACAATTCTCCAAACATTGTTTTATGTTAATGAGATGTTCAACCTAAGAGCAATCTCTCATTAATAACTCCCACCAGAATGAAAGCAACAGAGGTGGCCACCCTCTTATTGCATACAACTTTTTACCATTATGAATGATGAACATCTGATGTTTTATTAAGAAGTATGACCTAATTAACAAAAATTGCCCTCTTACACTGCAACTGCCCAGGACCCACTGTTTTCGTATAAGATGTATGCAACGCTTTGGCTGTAGTGATATGGTATGCTGATGTGTCCATTGCATAGACTATCTATGGTGGCGGACATTTTTAACGCTTACTGTAAACAACATGTATCAGGAATCACTTCATACAATTTGTGTACATAAATTGTGCCATATAAAATGTCTGAAGTTGGTGAATTAATTCTACTACATGCCTATTCCTCTAATTCAATTTAGTTGCATTTCCTCACCTGGCAATGATTGTGTCAGAAACTGTGTTTATCTTGGCTCGCACAGCTTCTGCTAGTTTGTTGACCTTGGCTTTCATCTCATTAACTTGCCCCCTGATGGCAGATGCCCCTTCGAGTGCAAGTCCCTGAGAGATGTTATCCGATGCCGTTGTCAAGGAAATTAGCTGGGCCTGTTTCTCGGATATTTCATTGTTAAATCCCTAGAATTATAAAAATTAAATTGCAGAATACAAACATATGTAGATTTTTACATTCAGTGTTGAACAAAAGTCTCTTCTATGTTGATAAAAAGCAATAAGGCATACCAATTAGAAAATAAATTACTAAGCTCTTTCTACATGTTTGGGACAGTATACATTCATAAAAACAGAAAATTAATCAGTAACATTGTAGAAAACCCAGTTTTACTAATTCACTCTTTGTACTCTGGAAAGATGTTCTGCCAAAAATCTTTCTGTGACTTTACTCTTGCCATCAAGATGTTTTGATGGTATTCAAACAATTTATGCCTACTGCATATTTTATAATAACATGTTTTTTTTTTTCAAATAAAATGTAGCTTTGCGAGAATTGTACAAATTTGTATGGAGGGTTTTTCAATGAAATAATTACATTTACGATTATCATAGGATAAAAGGAAGCAAGAATTTTTTTTTCCTATTGATTTGCAAGAATATTGTTTGCTTCCTTAAAAAACACTGACAGTTTCATGATTCTGCACATATAAAATTCTTCCTGAACATACTAGCAGTAATCATAGCTATAAAAAGACCAGGACAGCCTGTTGAGTAAGAAAAAGACTAACCTGATTGATTATGGAATGGTGAATTATGTGCTACAGAAGTTACGGTGATAAGGAGTCCAATTTGGCATAAAATAATGTGCAGCACTGAATACAAAACAAAGTATGTAATAACATGTAATCTTTAAACAAAAATTTTACTGACATGTTTAAATTCGCACCCCAAGAATGACACACAGCCACTCCAGTTTTGTATATTCTGTTCTGAGGCAAAGTTTGGAATCTTAAAGTACGTACATTCCACATGGTACTGAGTTAAAAAAATGAAATTTAGTTTTTTGTGTGTGAGGGTGCAGGAGGAAATATTGTTGACATGCCACATTCTAAACTTTGTTAGGTGAGTTACATAGTTAAATGGAGCCAAACATGGTGTATAACTAAACTTGTTATGCTAGAATTATTTGTGTTCAACTAATGGTATAAAGTCACTGGTCAAAAGTTATAAAATACAATTTACTGCCAGAAAAGTCTTATGCATCAAAAAATAAAAATGGAGAAAACATAAATTAAAATCTTTGATTAAAGTGATGGAAGTTGCAGCATTCATTACCATGGAACTCAATTATGTATCAGAAATAATATTAACTCGCCTTCAGTTTGACGAGGTCCTTCTCCAAGACTTCTATTTGTGGTGTATCGAGGTTGATGGACTTTTCCAATATAGCGCTTTCTCCTTTCTTTAACCACACATACAATTTTCTAGCCTCATCATCAAACTCCTGCCAGTTAGCAACCATCTTTTCCAGTCGTGAGCCCCACTCCATGGCCACATTATGCACAGCTGTCCAGCGAGAATGAACAACATCCACCTCATCAGCAGTGCTGGTGCGACACGTGATCTGCTGACCGACGGCTGTGACATCTTGGATTCTGGCCAGCTGTGCCTCACACTCCTTCTCAAAAACCTGAGCACATCATTAAATGTCACACTAATATTACTACGCTATGGATGGCAGGTATAAAGTACCATGAAATCTTACGGCAAATAAAACATTGCAACGATATTCACTTCCTGACAAATATTTAGTTAAATACAAAATTAAATGGTACTGAAAATTTACTTTATTTTTGTTTTAAAACACATCATGGCATTTGGTAATTACACATTTACACAAACAGAGCAACACAACATATACCTTGGCAGAGTCAAGTAGTTGTTGTGCTTCTTGCAAGGATACTGGACGAGGGATACCCATGTTAACCTTGACCTCCGCCTGCTCCACCCAGGGTCGTATCTCCTCCAGAGAGGTGCGGTACTCTTGCAAGTGTTGCAAGTCCTGTCCCACTGCTGATATCTGACCTTCCACAGCATGGTTCAAAGAAACTAGTTCTGCTTGCAGTTGGTCTACTTCAGCCCGCATCTGCTGTGCTTCCACGTTATCACTGTCCTCTGCAAGGAGGGACACAAGTAAAATGTTGTGTTTAGCTGACAATTTACATTATGAAATAAACCAAGAGATATATATCTACCAACTCCATATCACCATACAATTATAAAGAAAATTTTTTCCATTAAATTGATACATGTGATTTAAAACACATTTCAACATAATTTTTTGATACTTCATCAAGTAAAACCATAAATTCATTCCAAAGTCTAAAATATAAGGATAATTTTACATACCACATGGTAAAATTCTGGTTTCCATTTTATTTTATTTTTACAAGATTGTTACAAACTTTATTTCATAGTTTGTTAAGGATTGTACAAATACCAGGCTTTAGAAGAAGAATGTCTGCAGTATCATGGTCAGGGAGATATAGAGCCCCAAGCAAAAGGCTAAGGAAAAGCAACAAGCCATATTTGAGGTTGCTGAGTGACATTCCTCATGAATGGAATAAAATAAGGCTCTTAATTGTACACTGCCAACTTAGGCAGCAGCCTATCCTTGCAGAGTCCACACAAAAGTAAAACTATGGATGAAGTATCAAAGTAATCACAGCCATCCAACATGGCTTCCAAATTATGAATGAACAAGGAGATGAACATGTAAGTGAATCATCAACTGAATTCTCGATGATTTCAGTCACCCAGGCAAAATACCCTAATAAAATGTCATTTTTTTTAACTAACTGCACACTCACTTGTGTTATATTCTACATACTATCTAATTATTCATTACAATGCAAAACAATCAGCAGGACCATATTAAGAAAATGTAAGGCCTGGGAAAAAAATAATCTAAGGCTCCTTTGAGTACTGCAGTTTATACACGTAACGTTTAAAACATTAAAATATAGTACTGTATATGTAATTATTAGTGATGGGCGAGTTTGACTTTTACAGCTTCGAGTCGAGTCAAGTCAAGCTGTATGGAACTCAAGTCGAGTTCAGTATTAAATTTTAGAGTTAAAATCAAGTTTGCGCCACAAATGTAAATGTGTACCTATGTACATTGGTATAGTACTTGCCCCTTGCATAGTCTATTTGCAGTTTATTCACACTTTTGAATCAAACCTTTAAAAATCACCCCATGACGTTTTTAGTTAGTTCCTAAATATGTCATATATAACAAGCATTTTATACTTGTGTTAAAGTTATAATATACCTTAGTTTTGGTTAAACTGAACTTAAACTTATATATTATCCATATGTTATAATATTTCATTTGTAATTAATATCAATAACAACAGTGAGAAAATAGGTGTGTTGGTAATGACTAGTAAGAAATAGTTCTTATGCAAAATATTATTACACTGAATGTGCACAAATGCGGTGTGCATTGTCCCTTTGATGTAGCCTAATTTTCTTAATTCGGTTAAGCTTTGTTTGCATAAGGCGGAGGAATACCCTGAAAGTAGAACTTTAGCAGGGCTTCAGAACAGTTGGAAGTAACTGTGAATGGACTATAACTTCCTCCCTCTCTCATAGTCATGGTTTACCAAGAACAAAGCTTGGGACTAGTTTCTACTAATAAGAATAATCATTCTTTCCATTACGCCATGGCGCCGCCGCCACTTACGTGGCAAGAGAGAAGAAGCGGCGTGTCACGAATTGTTCGCTTTTATCGCTGCCGAACATCACAAACAACAACTGAGTGTCAACACATGTAGCAGAGTTGTTATCATCACGATGCAACTTTAGCACTTTAGCAATGTAAAATTATTGATTCATGTGACACAAAAAATTATTGTTAGGTGCAAAGATTTGTTTGTTTATAACCTAAAAACACAGTGACTTGACTTGCACGTTTAGTAGCTTGATACGAGTCGGGAAAAAACTTGACTCGAATGATGAGTCAATCTTTGTTAGTTCAACTCGACTCAAGTTTTTGAGACTCGACCCATCACCAGCAATTATGTTACCTTATGTATGGGTTAACTATGTACCTATTTATTGAATGAAACATGACAGTAGTGATTGTCAGTTATTCTGTGTTACCAAAAAGTCATTTACACAAGGAAGTTAACTATATATGCAGACAATGCCAAATTATATA
Source organism: Clitarchus hookeri (assembly GCA_002778355.1). Taxonomy (NCBI): domain Eukaryota; kingdom Metazoa; phylum Arthropoda; class Insecta; order Phasmatodea; family Phasmatidae; genus Clitarchus; species Clitarchus hookeri. Next base: position 155,267 of record NQII01000296.1, on the reverse strand, counting down.
TTTAAATTTTCATGAATGAAAAGTAATAAATACTATTAAATAAACAAAGATTATATTTTTTCTGTTTCAACTGCTATGTTGTTAAATTATATCGATTTCAACAAATACTTACATAATTATTGAGTTACACACTACATAAACCAAACAATACATTTTCACATTGCAATAAATGTCTTCCTTGCATTCTTAGTAACAAAAATACTCCATCAAATGAAATACTGTACACAAGGTCATGTTTTGATGAAATCATTGCCAAATAATTTAAACTCTCTTGATCTGGCAGATCAATGACAGTTCACATTACACAGATGCTACATTTAGGAAGACCTCAGTAATTTTACTTTGATATAAGTGCTGGAAAACCTCTTGTACAGTCGAAGATACAAAAAATCATTAATCTTAAGTCATCTAAGGAACTTTCTGAAAATTTGACTTACTGGAACATGAAGCTTCATACAATAGTTCCCTTTAACCCCTAAGCCCTTATAAATCTGACCCTGCTAATGAACCCCACACAAAAATCATGTAATGAAATATTGTCAAATATCGATTCTACAACCCTTCACAGTTCCTGGGAAAAGGGTCGTCATTTTGAGAAGATCGTTATTTCGAGATCGTTATTGGAAAATTTTTTTATCGTTCCCCAAACAATGGTTGTTATTTCGAGAGGGTCGCTATTCCAGGGGTCTTAGAGTCGAGAGTTGACTGTAAGTACAAAAAAGTCTTTCTTTCAAGTCAGAGCTATAAAGTAACACCTCTTTGCAGTTCCAATCTGAGCTCTCATTTTGAAAGGTATGTGTTGAATATTAGCCTCTGCTATATATTTAATGTTAATCCTGGCTATACGGAGAGTCGCGGCTATTGGCCAAGGCCATGCTGTTATTCAGTTGTTCTGCAGTCTAGTTCATGATGGCGCTCTCGTAGCATGTCGTGTTATAATCCAAATACATCTGTTATACTCCACTCCAGTTTATTATTTCTCTTCCGTGTTTTTCTACAGGTTATGGGCCCAGGCACCTAACTGCGAGTGAATGAAGTATTTACAGTGAACAGCGTGCGTGTTTTCTTTTCGTGACTGCAATCCTAACCTGTCTCGTTAACGGCCGCGTGTTTTCCGTCCGTTCGTTTTAATTATCGTCCGCGACAAATATGGAAGCTCACTCCCGAAAAAATATAGACAAGTTGGAAGGCCAAGCCAACTGGAGCGATTGGAAATTCCAAATCATTATATTGCTTAGAAGTAGTGGTCTTATGGATGCGCTAGAAGGGAAACTGCAATTTCCCGAAGAACCGAACACGCAGTCAACAGCAAAGGAGTATTTGGATTATACGACCAAGAAACAAATTCTAGTCAGAATAGAATTTGGAGCTCAGCAAGTCATCGTCAATAATATGACTTCGGCAGTGAGACAACTCATCAATATGTGTAGTACTAGCAAGGAGATGTGGACCAAGCTCCTGAGTATCTACGAACAGCGAACTGAACAGCGGCAAGACAGATTGTTTAATGATTTTTTCAGTATAAAATCAATGGACTCTGACAGTGTGGCAAAGCATATTGCTCGTCTCGAGAAATTGTGGATGGAACTGTGTGATGAAACGTGGAAGGAAGACAAAGTAAGGCTTCCAGAATCCTTGTTCATCAATCGTATTTTAAATACACTTCCTTCTCAATATTTCGAATTTGTCAATGCCTGGGAATCGATGCCGAAAGAACAGCGAACAGTGAGAAACCTGACGGAAAGACTATGTACAGTCGAGTTGAGACTTAAGGAAAGGGATTCAACTCAAGATTCAGCGTTACTCGTGAAGTTCAAGACAACACCGTCATCTTCAGGAACGAAGAAACCTGAGAGTAAGAAGAAATCGGTAATTTGTTTCAATTGCAAAAAGGAGGGACATTTTAAGTCCAACTGTCCCAGTTTAAATCGCAGTGAACGGTTTAAATC